>CABFVX010004787.1:0-25048 GCA_902151425.1 Timema shepardi
GCGCCAGGGGCGACCACGGCGGGTGCTCCCAGGTATCCGGCGCTAGCCACAGCCACGAGGGCGGAGAGGACGACGAACTGGAAGAAAATGGACATTGCTCATATATCAATTTGAACATATTTTTCTTACACTCACGAATATATGTAGTCTTATATCAATAACTTGAAAATATGTTGTCTGTAGACACAGGAATAATTTACCCCTTGCTTTATAAAGCGCTATTTTCTCGGCCCATGTTGTAACAATGAGGACCTATTGACGTCGTCCCTATTGCGTTGTGTTGATAAATAATATATTATCACATATGACTTCTCTCTCAAGCCCTTAACTACAATGTAAGGCTATTCCACAAATATATATATATATATATATATATATATATACACTTTACTTCAATTATCCCATATTTCAATCTATAACTACCTAACATATAAATACAAATTATATTTTCAAAACGAGACTCAAAGAATCACAGTACTACCCTCATGAGTTGGTAGAAGTCATAGCTGATGCTTACTGAGGGCACTGATAGCTAAGAAGCCACAGCTTTATGCAGTCAATTCGTCCCGAATTGATTTCTTTCAGCAAGTTTGGCCGCACAGATAATGTAACTGACATTACTCTGAAGGCCTGGTTTTAGTGCCGGACTGGTTGTTCTGGGGATGTCTTGACTTTTCAATCTTTCTTTAGGCGGATACCGGTACATTATATCAATATCTGCCTTCAAAGGCTTTCATTAAGGTCGGGTGTAAAGGGATGTGATTTGAGGTCAATATTTAGCAGAAACATATTCTGGCCTAAATAAATATAATATTTCTCCAGTAGATAAGTTCAGTTTAATGTTCTACAATTGGTAATATCAACAGTTGGTGAATATCTGTCTTGGGCAAAGTGGACTTTGAACATTTTTTATTTTATTTTCTTTAAAAACTCCTGTTTAAATGCCTCTATACTCATGATTGATTCTAAAACTATTGATATTACCAAATGTAGAGAATTAAAATAAACCTATCAACTGGAGCAATATTTTATTTAGTTTGAACAAAAAAAAAGGTTTTTACTATAAAATCTTCGAAAATATGACTCCAGCTTAAACTTACTTCCAACCCACTTTAAGTCATTCGATTCGTTTTGCTGTTAGCCATTGCTCTCACTAGAGAGTGTCAGAATACATATAACACTAATAACACCAATAATCTATTTAAGTCGTGGTCCGTTTAAATGACCAGTGGAGAGAACAACTCACCTTGAATGCCATTGCTAGTCACTTGGTACAGTTGATGATACGGTCTGTCCGCAGGTGCGTGTATATATACTATCTGCTCCCATGATGCAACATCCTTGGTCCTCCACGGCACCACGCCTCTTGGACAGACTTGGACCGGGTCACACTCCCTGGTTGTTGCCCCCCTCCCCCTCTTTTTTTATCTTTCTTATTTTTGGCAAAGCTCCGAAGGAAATGGCCATGTGCAGTTTTTTTTTCCTCCTCTCATTTATTTTACTCGACATTATTAATTGGGTTAGCCGATGTATAAATTCGGTCATGACAGTTTCGAGCTGACGGTCGACGAGGGAGGTTGGCCGAGTTAATTGTTGATCGTGACAGTCTTGACCTGACGGTCGACGGGGAAGGTTGGTCGAATTAATCGTCTGTTAAGTGGCCGTCATATTTCCCGCGAGTTTAAAGTTTACATTTGGACAGATACGCAAGACGATGAGTTTTATTAACAACCCTAAATTTCATTAACGAAACAATATTCAAATCACCCCGTGCCATCAACAGAAACATTTATTATTTTTATAAAATCAAATAGTTTTTTTTATTACTATACTACGATATTGATATTTTGTTTCGCTCGCTATAATATAACTTGTGGTTCAAATTAAATATAATTTTTCTCGTATCTTCCGTTCGAAGCAACTCACGGCCACCGACGTTTATTTGGTGAAGGCTGTGAACATGGCGACCGTAACTCCAAGGGAATATGTAGCCTCAGAAGAGTAGGAATAGTAATCTGAGATCTAAGTGTTGTCACAGATTTGTTTGGTGATGATTGTCAAGCTTGATGTCAGTGTTGTCACGAATTTGCTTGGTGATTGTCACGCTTGACGTCATCGTTGTCACGAATTTGCTTGGTGATTGTCACGCTTGATGTCAGCGTTGTCACGAATTTGCTTGGTGATTGTCACGCTTGACGTCATCGTTGTCACGAATTTGCTTGGTGATTGTCACGCTTGATGTCAGCGTTGTCACGAATTTGTTTGGTGATTGTCACGCTTGACGTCAGCGTTGTCACGAATTTGCTTGGTGATTGTCACACTTGATGTCATCGTTGTCACGAATTTGCTTGGTGATTGTCACGCTTGATGTCAGTGTTGTCACGAATTTGTTTGGTGATTGTCACGCTTGATGTCATCGTTGTCACGAATTTGCTTGGTGATTGTCACGCTTGACGTCATCGTTGTCACGAATTTGCTTGGTGATTGTCACGCTTGATGTCATCGTTGTCACGAATTTGCTTGGTGATTGTCACGCTTGACGTCATCGTTATCACGAATTTGCTTGGTGTTGATTGCCAAGGTTGATGTCAGTTGTTTTATTCATCTCTGTGTCTAGTTTGTGCCTCTTGTGCTGTCAGCTTTGTATGTTAGATGAACATTTGTGCAGTAAATAAAACATGTGTTCACGTCACTTTATGGACAAAACAACACATTTGATCGTGTAGCTCTCAATTTGTATTCAAATACGCACTTAACGAACTATTTTTACCATATTGTTTCTACAATTAATTTTATTTCTTTCGCGAGATAGATCTTATTTTCTGTGGCTAACGGTTTTTAAGATGCGATTTTACCAACTAATTTTTGTTCTTATTGTAAGTGACCTTAAACCTCTAACAGTTGAATATATAAATGAAAGTATTCGTGCCTAAATAACGATTACATTTTAAAACAACTTTTATAAAAGTAGCTTATACATTTTTATGAAACCTTAAACAAATTCTTTCTTATATCTTATCCAATTGTTAAATTTATTAATAAATTGTGTTATAATACGCGAACCATTCTTCACTAAAAAATTTTTTTTCTAGCACCGCGTTTTACTTACCCGGACGGTTTATAAGCTTATGTACTAATTACTCTAACGTCTTAGGGATGAGTAAGGTTGCATTTAGAATATGTGCAGCCACATTTGTGTGGAGAACCATCTTGACAAAACAACACCTCAGTTTTAATCCGACCGGGATCCGATCTTAATATCCCCGTCATCGGCAGTCTAGTCTATTACGAGAGTGGCGCCTTAGATCATGTAGCCACCGAAGTGGCTAAAAAAGTTATTAAAATAATCTTCCCAAGATAGATATTAATTCACAGGTTGTCTATCGTCCGGGAAAATCAGGGAAATCGAGAAAAAAACGGGAATAAGTCGAAAATTTGGTAAATTAAAATACTAATCCGGGAAAATGTTGTTTTACTAAAAATATGAAATACAATAATCATTAAATCAGGAAATTATGTGATTCAAACTGTCATTTTTTTTGTTTGTAGCTGTGTAATATATTTTTAATTACTACTAAACAATGTTAGTAATAATGTAAAAAAACATGTTTATTTAAATTTTAAAACTTTTTATTATTCATAAAAAAGATTAATATAAAAACGAGGGGGGCCGGGGGACGAGTTAGAAGGATGTGACATACTTTTGAGTCGGGAATTTTAGGAAATGATGAGGGAAATAATCAGGGTAAAGGTCGGGTATCTCATTGGTCAAGTTGAGTAGACGCCATGATTCATCTTTGATAGCGAGCGCTCGGTCACTGCAAGTTAACACAAATTCTACAAATAGTTTTTCTCCCTGCCATTGCTTGACATTTCATAAACTCACAACCTTATTGTATGTCATCCCAATGAAATAAGTTTTATGCCTCTATGTATCACTACGCTAGTTAGATAGATACAAGAAAAGTAGAATTTAGAGGAAGTGTACCCACATTTGTCTAAAGGGAGATAATTTTTTTAAATATTAAAACACGTCACTTCATCCGGAATTGTGAAAAAAAAATCAATAGCTATTTATGTAGGTACCGCTTCAAATTTCTGAAAAATATACTGTTCATGAAATTTGCGGCCTTTTGAGGAATCCATATAGTGCCAAAAGTTCCCCAGCTCTGGGACAGGCCAGACACGATCGTTTATTTCTTACAAATCGGTTGAAAAATAGTTCCTTTGACGCTAAAAAAAACCTGTTATTACTATTGTTTGCTTTTCAAATGATTGAAATCACTGACTACCCTATTAATATTTTTTTTATCTTCAACAACTTTCTCAAAATTCACTAACTAGTTATGTGACATCAGATTATATGGCGTTCTTATTTATAAATGTTAGGATAGATAATAATTAATGTGTGTGTTAGTTTATTCAAAGATAATGGATACAAGTTTTGATCGGATTGTCTCCCCCTTCCCCAGTGTTGTTCCATGATGACCAGTATTGTTCCATGATGACTGGTATTCCCTTGACACTGACCGGTGTTGTTCCATGATGACCAGTATTGTTCCATGATGACAGGTATTATTCCATGATGATTGGAACTTCACCTTTCCATGGTACAATCAACAGAAAAACCGTCCTTCAACATTCTGATATTAAAACATCGTCTATCAATAACTCGAGAAGCGCTTCGGTGGTCGTGTGGTCTAAGGCGTCACTCTCGTATTAGGGGAGACTGCCGATGATGGGGAGATTTTGGTCGATTGTATTGAAGGTGGTTTTACCCGACTGATTTTTCGCTTTCCCTCCACGTAAATGCGGGTGAACCTTCTCTAAACTCAACCTGCCTCGTCCCGTCATTAGCACGCGGAGAAAAAGTAATTTGGGAACTTCTCGAAATCTCTACCCTGATATGTTTGACTAAGCGTTCTATTGAGTATCTATAAGCCCTTTGAGCCACTTGTTTGTTTAACGCTCCTAAAACCATAACTCCATATATATATAGATCAAACATGGCTATAACGTAACTTATAACTTATAAAAGGGCAACGTTCTAACAAAAGACTGCACTGCCGGTATATATCGAGGGTGATTTCTTATCCTAAATAATATCCCATTCTCCTGCCACGCGGATATAGGTAACGTTTCCTTCTAAATTCTACCTTTCTCCTCCCTATCGCATTAGTTTAAACATGTCGGAAACGCGAACAAGACGTATTCGACATCCGGAGAATTAGTTTGAGAGTGTTTTGTATTTCCGGAGTGATGACATCAGGTTGAGTTGGGAAGTATCTGTAAGATGCTTTCCTCGCGTCCCATCAACAACTCTACAAGCTGGCTACGTACTGAAAAGATAAATGTAAATGTAGTTTGCAGAATATTTTTATTTGTGTAAATGAGACTTTATACAATAATTTACTTATGTAGGGTTTAGGCTGGACCCATTGGTTTATTTAACCATAGTAAGCCTTGACGACGGCGGCTCCCTCCTTGTGTACGACGGCGTTGAAACCGTTGACGGGGTCGGTGGTGTAGTCGACGATGCGACGGGTGCCGTCGGGCTCCACCAGGCTGTAGCTGCCCTGGACGACGTCTCCGTCTCTAGATTCGTGCTGGCTCTTGGAGTCGCCGGTCAGGGCGTCCTGGATGTCGTAGGCGTAGCTGTACTGAGGATGAGGGTCGAAGTCTGTGTCGACGGCGACCTTAGCCACGGTGATGGAGAAGTAACACAGGGAGGCGGGCGTCGTAACCGTAAGCGGAGACGGGTGCGCCAGGGGCGACCACGGCGGGTGCTCCCAGGTATCCGGCGCTAGCCACAGCCACGAGGGCGGAGAGGACGACGAGCTGGAATAAACAACACGCACATTTGTGTCTCGTATTGGGTGTGCAGTTTCTGTATCCGATGTGTAGATAGACATATTTGAAGATCAAACCTGTGTGATATTTCACAGGATTATTTTATCCTCGCTCAGTATATTTTATTATACAGAATAACTTGTCGAACTCGTAAGGTGGCCGGTGCTATTGACCCACTGAATGACCTTGCGGCGAGCGGGAAACAAAACAAAGCCACGTGTGTGAAGTAGACGGGCCTTAAATTGTTCACTAAAATATAACGTTTATTCAAGTTGGCAACCACTGCAATGTCTTTTTTTTATATCGCCACGTGTTTCTACCAGTTCAGGTTATGTGCATATGTTTTATTTACGCTAGTGTGTTATGGACGAGTAAGGTTGAATTTAGAATAAATGTACCCGCATTTGCGCCTAGGGAGAGTGGAAAATCATTTAAGAAAAATCACCCCATTGCACAGGACCTAGCTTAGAACCCTGACCCCCCTCTCATTGGCGGAGACCATTAAAATGCTTTAAAAGTTGAAAATTAAACAAAACTCAACACAGGCCTGGTTTTTTTAAATCTGGCTATTGGTGTATTTTAAATTTATTAAATATAAATTTGAGTTATTACAACTAGATTAATTTTGTTTAAAAAAACGTTACAAAGTTATTTTTATCCCAAGTCTTTGTGAATGTTTGGAACAGGTCTTTCCAGTTGTTCACTTGTTGCACAATGTTCACCGGTTTTAATCGCGTGTCCACATTCTTCAATCTCTCTGCAGTCCGATTGCAATGTTGCCATTTCTCTCATATAGGAAGAGATTACTTTTCGATAAGGACTACCAGATTTTTGATATTCATATTTAATAATAAACAACACATACACCAAGCAAGTGCACAATAATTTCAAATGTCATTTTTTTCAAAGAGGATGTTGTGCTTTTTGAACTCTACAATTTCTTTCGACATCAATTTCTAAAACACTACCAAACCGATTGTAATGTTTTTTTTTAAATAAAAGCATTTACTTCTGGGATATAAAAGTTTTTATATATGAAGCTACAATTTGTATATAATTTACGTTGGTCGCTGAATGAACGGATGCTGTTATTTTTTATATATTTAATTTATTTGAGGTATTTAAAGTGCGCTTTTTGAACAGATATATCAGCACACGACTAATAAATAAACTAACTCAAATCTCGGAAAGACACAACACTCTCAGCCTCACGACATTTAATTCATCACCGTAAAGGAGGAAACCCATATTTCGGCCATACTTGGAATCGAACCCGGAACTCTTAGTTAAGTAGACAGACGCCACCGACCGGGCTAAGGTGTCGGACTGACCCTATTGTAGCAGCGTCATAAAGTGGTTGAGGTAAAGTCTGTTCACGGTAGGAATTATTATTATTATTATTATTATTAGCACCGCGTCTTACTACCCGTTCGGGTTATACGCACTAACGCTAATGTGTAATAATAGGGTGATTGTGAGACGAAATGAAGGACCTACAGTTTAACGTGGAATCCGAACCACGGTGGAGGCCTGGAATTCCCCACATTCACAAGATATCTTGTCAGAGGTGAAGGAAGGGTTTGGTAATCAGATAAATCTGTGCCGGGACCGAGGATTGAACCCCGGCCCCCAGCATAGAAGTCTTGACACCTTACCCCCTAGACCGCCAGGTCACCTGTTATATAGTAGTATATTGGTAGGTAAAAAGACCTTTCAGAGAGTAATTCCTACCGTGAATGGAGTATATCTACAAAGGGTCTAGGACTATGGCAGTAGCTTAGCACAAGAAATCACATCACGTCTTAAATTAAGCTGTGCTGAGGCCTCGCTAGTTATTTTCAAAACTTTAAAGTAAATTATTTTACTAAAAAAAAATTTTTTTTTTTCTTCTAGAAATTGATACATTTTATATAGAAATAAATTGTTGATATCAAAAATTGCGTCATGTCCTTTGAATATTTTTGAAACTTGAACTTTTTTTTTGCACTTCCTTGGTGTATAATCTTTTACTTAAAACACAAATTTGATAGAAATCGGTTGTGTAGAGATTCCAGAACTATCGTCTACAAGTGTTTACAGGAATCATCGTCTTCAGATATAATATTCTACAGGATTCGTTTAATGTTTTTATATATAATCTGAATGGAATTTAAAAAAATTCTATAATAAATAAAAGTTATTCCTTTCTAAGTTATATTAGAAACGTTTCTAAATTTTGTAAATAATAACAAGATGGGAACAAATCTATAAAAGGGTAATCTTATATACAGTTATACTGTTTGATGAAATGTTATGAAAGGTTTTGGTGAGATTGGAAAGCTTCCTTTTAACAGTACGCTTGGCTCTCGTGAGGACTAGAGCCCTTCTTCGTAGCTTATCAAATGATTTGTGCTCAATCATGCACTTATTTCAAGGAAAATACGTTTATTATATCAGTACGTTAACATTATTTGTACAACACAGTGCTTCGCTTTGTATAACTTATTTACAACATGTAATAATAATAATAATAATAATGGTTAGATAATGTATAACCCTGAACATCTAATCCGTGACGACAGTTGTTCAGTAGTAGTACGGCTCATGGTTCGCTGCAGTGTCAGTCTGTTGCTGATCGTGCTGCGCTGATTGCTGATTGTAGTCTGCGCCTTCCTGATGCTCGTCAGGGACTGATTGATGACCTTGAGAAGTCTCGTTCTGCTCGAAGGTTATCGGTCGCTGTTCTTCAACTATCGGCTGCTGTTCGTACGTTATCGGCCTCTGATCGTTAACTATCGGCTGATGTTCGTACGTTATCGGCCTCTGATCGTTAACTATCGGCTGCTGTTCATACGTTATCGGCCTCTGATCGTTAACTATCGGCTGCTGTTCGTACGTTATCGGCCTCTGATCGTTAACTATCAGCTGCTGTTGGTACTCTATCGGTCTTTCCGCGTAAATTATCGGTTGATGTGCGTTGACTACTGCCTGCTGCTCGTATACTGTCGGCCTTTGTTCGTATACTATCGGTTGATGTGCGTTGACTACTTCCTGCTGCTCGTGTGTTGCTGTTGGCCTCTGCTCGTAGATGACCTTGACCTGCCCGTGGATGGGCTCGTGACGCACGACGGCGTTGAACCCGTTGACGGGGTCGGCGGTGTAGTCGACGATGCGACGGGTGCCGTCCGCCTCCACCAGGCTGTAGCTGCCCTTGACGACGTCTCCGTCCCTGGTCTCGTGGTGGCTCTTGGAGTCGCCGGTCAGGGCGTCCTGGATGTCGTAGGCGTAGCTGTACTGAGGATGAGGGTCGAAGTCTGCGCTGGGGGCGACGTTCAGTGGCGTGATGTAGGAGACGTGCGTCTGGTGGCTCGGCCTAGAGGCGGCGGCCGCACACGCTGTCAGGACGATCAGGATCTGTGGAGAAGAAATAGTTTTATAAGATCATTTCATTTTTTAGTTTGTGATTGGTCTTCACGCACGCGCTGATTGGCACAGCCGGGGATAGAGGTCCCCCTGGGCATCTTAGGGCAACACCTCTGAAACCTGGGTGACCCCCAAGGTCGATCTTCTGACTTACTCCGGAACACTGGACTTTGGGGCAGACTCATCCCGCTCCTGGAGGCAGGATGTGGAGGGGGTTCACAAGGTATCCAATGAGGTCTGGGTCACCATCGGACACGGGTGTTGGTGGAGTCCGCGGTGGTTGTGGCTCGGCTGGTTAACTCTCTGACCTAGCGTTTCGGGGGATGGGCGGTGACGTCACACTCCACACTTGGGAATATATAACCTGTACACTGTTGGTCACTAGCTCGGTCGGTAGCGTGTCTTCCTACAGGGTCCCGGATTAGATTCCCGGCATGGGCGGAATGTGGGCTTTCCCTTACGCCGTAATGAATTAAGGTGGGGGTGTAGGGAATGTGAGTTAAGGGCAAAGTTTCTACAGTTTTTATAGCAAAATTTTTTTTGGACAAAATAAATAAAATATTTCTCCGGTGGAAACCTAGAGTGTAACTTTTTCCATCTGGTGATATAAACATTTGTTGAGTATCTGTCACGAGCAGCGTGGCATAAGATGACAAACTTTTTAAATAAAGAGGAAACTTCATAAAACTCCAGGAGTCGGTGTTGATGGAATGACAATATCACTATCTTACCTGCAAAGCCATGGTGTTGATGGAGTGACAATATCACTATCTTACCTGCAGAACCATGGTGTTGATGGAGTGACAATATCACTATCTTACCTAGCAGAGCCATGGTGTTGATGGAGTGACAGTATCACTATCTTACCTGCAGAGCCATGGTGTTGATGGAGTGACAATATCACTATCTTACCTGCAGAGCCATGGTGCTGCTAGAGGCGGTGTTGATGAGTGACAATATCACTATCTTACCTACAGAGCCATGGTGTTGATGGAGTGACAATATCACTATCTTACCTGCAGAGCCATGGTGTTGATGGAGTGACAATATCACTATCTTAACCTGCAGAGCCATGGTGTTGCTAGAGGCGGTGTTGATGAGTGACAATGTCTCCAGTCTCCTACACATGTTTATATACACACATGTAATGTAACCGGAGGAGCGCTGGGAGTTTTTGGGACACTCTGACTATTGTTGCGTGGAAAGGTTTTAATTTGTTCCTATTTTCCCTCCAGAGCCTCCTCCGACGTCACGCGGTGCCGGGGTTACGTGAGGGCTCCTATTAGCCGCCTTGTCGATCACTAATGAAGCTACTTCTCACAAGTTTCTTAATCAACTCATTAATAAAGCAGGGCTGCCAAGTCTCTGAAAATACGGAAGAGTAGAAAAACGCGGGAGTTTGTTGGTCTAGAAAAAAACGTAAATTTGGCAAAATCTAGTGAAAATACTGGTAGTTTTGGGACATTTAACTGTAAGCTTAAAATAGATGGTTTTTGGGCGGACGAAAAGGTGAACTAAAAGCTCAAGCCCGCTGATTAAAATATTTATTTCCCCATCAACTTTAAACCATCCTGTTTTAAATATTAGTTACATGACTGCATACTTAGTTTTATGAAAAATTAAATTGTATTACTCTTATATTCAATATAATCTGCTTCAAAAATGGGAATTCCTTCTGGAAACCCCGGAAAACAGATACATTGGTAGTAAGAAAATAATTGCAACCTTGAGCAAGTCAATTAACTTCTAGATCTGTGGAATTGCGGGTTGGGTAGTTGGCGAACGTCTTTTCTACTCTTTTAGGTTAAGTTTTTTCAACGTTTACATACAGTCATGTTACCCTGAAAGTTTTAAATCTTACCTATTTTACCCGCCTCGGTGGCATAGTTGGCTAACGCGCTAGTCATGTTGAGCTCAACCGCTGAGGGCGGGAGATCGAGGTTCAAATCTCGGTCGGGTGAACTGGGGGTGGTTTTTCATAAATAGTTTTCTACTCCCCCCTCCACGCAAATGCGGGTTCACTTCCTCTAATTCAACCTTCCCAATTCCTAATCCATTAGCGTAATTAGTACTTAAAGCGTATAACCCGAACGGGTAGTAAGACGTGGTGCTAAATATTATTATTAAATCTTACCTTGACAGATAACACTATGGTCCTCTCTTATAAGCCACGCCATAGTGGAACCAAGCAAGGTAAGCTTGCAACTTTTCAAAATAAATATGTTGTACTTCTTGTGGCTCGTGTTTTTGTTTTTTACTTAAAATATATTCGAATTTGTATTTATAAACTTGGCCTTGGGCAAGATCAATTGACACACCATCTCTAAAAGACGCTCGAATCCCGACGGGGTAAGCATTAATTCAGGAGGAGAGAGATTACAGCATGAGTGATCAGGAGCTAACCACTAAGGGGGCCGGCTACCGGAGCGTGGAGACGTGATGTTAAACACGTGGTTCGCTATTTAAAAAAATATTTTACCACAAATGGAAGTATCAGTGTGTCTTTAAAATATTTAAAACCTTTAATGTCAATTTTCATCATTTAATTTTTTATAGGGAAATTAGCCAATTTTTAGACTCCGTCTGCATCCTAGTGCTCATCGTTCCTGATTACAGATCCAGAGGTCCTGGGTTCAATCCCCGGTGCTTCTAGAATATTTCTATGAATCGGTGGGTCTGGAACAAGGTCCACTCAAGTCTCGTGAGGACAAATGAGGAGCTACTTGAATAGATAAGTAGCAGCTTTGGTCTAGAAAACTGAGATTAATTGCAGGTTGTTTCGTTGTGTTTATCACGTGATCAAATGTTGGCAATAAACATCGATTGTGGCGATGGCCAGCGGTCGGTACAGCTTGTCTCGCGTGAAACTGTGCATTTCTAAAATCAAGGAGTTAAGTTAGAATCCTACTTTTCATACCCTGCTTTCCTCAAATAAATAAACTCTCTTCCTTACAGGACTACAACAGAACATTCTAATAAAATTGAGAATCTTTTTAGCGTTTTGAATCTTCATAGACAAATAGCACAGTTTGAGGATATTTCCTTTCAAGAAGGTGGAGGCCTTAGTTTCTAGGTGTGAACAACTTAACTTATTTTTAACACCTATACAAAAAAACTAGTTGCTAGTAACTAATAATTCACGAAAAGAAAGGTAGTTTTTAGAAGAAATTCACCAGAATTTTCTTGACGTAGGAGTGGAAAAAAAACTAGAATAAAGCACTTCGGCACATTCAGTGGATATTAAAACCCTGACCTTAGCCATAACTGCAAACCAGGGCAGACGAGGCTGACACCTTGTCCCTCGTGTTCACCATATCAGAGGGATGTTTATGGTTTCTTCACGGCATATTAAGCTCATCATTCCAATTATAAAGTTAATCTAAAAAATAAAATTTTAACTAACTTCGTCTTTGGAAATGGAAATCGACTTGCATCTTTTGTTTTTGGAAAAAGGATGATTAAGCTGGGAGGGAGGGGAACTTGATCTAAGGGCAGTATTTATTCACTTTTTTACAGCAAACATATTTTCTGGCCAACATAAATCAAATATTGCTTCTAAACAAACGTATAGTTTAATTTTATTCAAATGGTGATATCAACAGTTGTTTAATATCACTCACGGGTGTCCAAGAATTTGATGTTAGCTTTTTATCTACATTTAAAAAGTGTCTTATAAAATTATACTATTCCCGTAGCTGACCTTGACTCATACTCGCCACCACCTCACCTTTAATGAATGTTTTTAGTATTTTGGGTGACCTGGCGATTTAGGGGTAAGGTGTCGGACTTCTTTTCTTGGGGTCCGGGGCTCAATCCTCGGTCCCGGCACAGATTTATCTGATTACCAAACCCTTCCTTCACCTCTGACACGACGTGTATTAATCACAACTTGTGAATGTGGGGAATGCCAGGCCTCCACCGTGGTTCGGATCCCACGTTAAACTGTAGGTCCTCCAATTTCATCTCACAATCACCCTACCATTACATATTAGCGTAAGTGCATACAACCCGAACGGGTAGTAAGACGTGCTAATAATAATAATAATAATAATAATAATAATAATATATTTAGTATATTTTCAGTTTCCCAGAAAAGCTCAAAGCTTCTGCGGATGAACATTTTGTTCCCTCAGTATAATGGGACCGTGATATCTTGTCCGATGGAAAGTGAATTATGTATAGAAAGCGACACCTCCACAAAGCCAGGCTAAGTAAACCAGTAAGTAGCTTCTCATTACTTCGAGTCAACAGATAAAGAATAATTAGAGTTACATTGAAATTAAAGTTATAATTTTGTTGTTTAAAATGCACAATTAAATATTAGGCTCGACGTATGAATACGTGAAAGTGTATCTAGTAACCTCTTTAAAAATCAATTGAAAACTTGACTATATGAACCTTTGTGCTCAGTTGTTCATGGGAAGATCTCGTGCTGGAATGTACTCATTAATAGGTAATGCCAATTAGTAACCATTCTATAGTAAGTAAACAATGACATCTTGTCTTCAATCTCATCAATTTCTTAGAATTCACATAGATACTGATTGTAAAATAATGAGTAAAACATTGCTTTAAAAAAATGCCTTGGGTTTTTGTGCTTTATCAATAAATGAACATTGATCTGTCTCATATAATAGTACTTTATTTGTGAAATGTACCAGTATTACAATAGGTTTGCGATGTCTCACATAATGAGCATTAATTAATAGTCTAGAGGTTGTTGCTAATAATATTTTTTAGTTTAAATTCAATTATTATATCACGTGTTGTACCATTTTCAAGCAGTGTTTCTGTCGTAATAATAACACTTGTTATCACAGGGGTCAATAGGGCCATTATTTACAAGATGGTCATTCAATACACATGGTCTTGCGCCTGGTTAGTAAGCAACAAGTAACACCGAGTTCTGAATCCCGTCACACACACAGAATGGATACCGAGTATTGGCCTTGAACTCGAGACTGCGATGTGCTTTGATCGCGTGAGTTCGAGTTCGTCCATTTTATCAGGTATAAACAGGGCAGATGTTTGAGAGGCCTACCACCCGTGACGTAGCGTTAAGAGCAGTCGATCTGAAAGTGACTTGCCCTCTTCCGAGTTCGCTGTTATTGTGTTTATATTTTGTGTCGGAGACTAACCACCGACAATATCTTATCTTCAATTTCAATCAACTCTTGTTAACAGACTCGCGTGTTACATTGTATCCACATTACAGGAATTATTGGACAAGATTCGTACAAGTTAGTTAAAAAAAAAACGGCTCGCTCTTATTTAATGGCAGTATAAAGTTGTTGTTGACCTCTTTTTATGAACAATGCTGTAGTTGATTGTTCTCTGCAAGTACCTTTTAATTAGGGGGGGAGAGAGGGTATTGAATTGACCACCCTGAAGAACAAGCCGTCAATGCGAGAGCTAAGCCTACTTCCCATAATGCAGCACCTGGGCGCCGTGTGTCGTAGAGTACGCCAAGGGCGAAGAGTGGGCGACGTAGTGTACTGGAGCGTGAACGATGGGTGCCACGACCTTGAGGGCGCTGGGGGTCTTGTGGACGACGGCGTTGAACCCGTTGACGGGGTCGGCGATGTACTTGACGGTGCGGGTTGAGCCGTCGGGCTCCACCAAGCTGTAGCTGCCCTTGACGACGTCTCCGTCCCTGGACTACGTGCTGGCTCTTGGAGTCGCCGGTCAGGGCGTCGTTCACTCCGTACGAGAAGCTGTAGTGGGCGGGGGCGTGGGCGACTGGCGCTACAACCTTGTAGAGGGGGGCGGCGGCGTACGCTACGGGGGCGACGGCATAAGTTGAGGCGTAGCTGATGGCGCCGGGCGCACCCACGTACCCTGCACAGGCGACACCCAAGAGGGCGGCCACAGTCAGTACCTGTGAATTATTAGATACATTTTGGAACAGGTGGCAATATAATTAATATAATCTTATTTTATCACCTGTTCAGACAATACGTATAAATGATAATTACTCTGATGGTATTGGGATGAGGATGGCTGAATTTAGAGGAAGTGCACCGATATTTGCTTGGAGGTAGAGTGGAAAACTTTTTTGGAAAAATACACTCCCAATTTACCCGACCAAGAATCGAACACCGATCTCCGCGTCGTTGGCAGTCTAGTATATTGTGAGAGTAGCGCCTTAAACCTTTTGGCCAACGTAGCGGGTAGTATAATACAATTATTTTAATTACTACCCGTACCAGTGAACGCCTAGACAAAGATGTCTCAAACTGAGAGACCGAGTTAAATATTTCAGCTTTAGCAGGTACTTTAAATTATTTAGACAACTGTCGAAATTATTTCTCAATGTCTGAAAAAACTTAGTGATCTGCTAGAGGAGTGTTTGGGAGGGTGTAGTGGGGGGCGGGGGGAGGGGGGTAAGCAATGGCCGCCATGACAGTATCTTACGTGTCTTTCCGCTTTCAAAGCGGGATGGAAAACCACTCACCGTACGTGTACGATACTATGCCGGTGTGCGAGGACCTTAATTTACTTTCAAGGCCACACATGTCTTTGAACTAATATACACCTTTTAACTAAACTTATAAAACACATTGAAATTCCCCCAAATGAACTCCCATTTCTTTATCTCCCACCATACCGGCGCAAGGGGTATCAATCACCTATCATGTCTACCTACTATTGCCCTCGGGATTACTCACAGACATTATTACACAATTGAGTCGTTCAACTCTGGTGTACGCCCGGGTACTCAAATAAAATAAAATAATTCATTGCATTTCCTGTTTACCAAGCACGGTAGCAGTCTTACCTTGACTGATTACACTATGACCCCATATTATAATATGCGTGATAAAGGAACCAAGCAAGGTATCAGTCTTACCTTGACTGATTACACTATGACCCTATCGTATAATATGCGTGATAAAGGAACCAAGCAAGGTATCAGTCTTACCTTGACTGATTACACTATGACCCTATCTTATAATATGCGTTATAAAGGAACCAAGCAAGGTATCAGTCCTACCTTGACTGATTACACTATGACCCCATATTATAAGCTACACCATAGTGGAAATAATCAAAGTAAGTGAAGGCTATATTACAATAGTTTCTATCTCATACTAACCTTAGTTGCCATAGTGAAGATCGAAGATGATGAAGATTCCCTGCTCTGCTGTCGACTTATAACTGACGACTGTCTCACCACCAATATATACCCGCCAGACAAGGATTCGTGGGGCAACTGGTTCCTGCGGAGGGACTTCCGACATTCGTTTTCACTGTTGCGAGCACATCCGACACGCCTTGACCACACCACGCGGGGCATTGTGTCATGTTCCTTACTACCCGTACACATACCTTGACCACACCACGCGGGGCATTGTGCCATGTTCCTTACTACCCGTTCAACATACCACACGGGGCATTGTGCCATGTTCCTTACTACCCGTCCAACATACCTTGACCACACTACATGGGGCATTGTGTCATGTTCCTTACTACCCGTCCACATACCTTGACCACACCACACGGGGCATTGTGCCATGTTCCTTACTACCCGTTCAACATACCACACGGGGCATTGTGCCATGTTCCTTACTACCCGTCCACATACCTTGACCACACCACGCGGGGCATTGTGTAATGTTCCTTACTACCCGTCCGACATACCTTGACCACATCACGCGGGGCATTGTGCCATGTTCCTTACTACCCGTCCGACACACCTTGACCACACTACACGGGGAATTGTGTCATGTTCCTTTCTACCCGTCCACATACCTGGACCACACCATGCGGGGCATTGTGTCATGTTCCTTACTACCCGTCCAACATATCTTGACCACATCACGCGGGGCATTGTGCCATGTTCCTTACTACCTGTCCACATACCTTGACCACATCACGCGGGGCATTGTGTCATGTTCCTTACTACCCGTCCGACACACCTTGACCACACTACACGGGGCATTGTGTCATGTTCCTTACTACCCGTCCGACACACCTTGACCACACTACACGGGGCATTGTGTCATGTTCCTTACTACCTGTCCACATACCTTGACCACATCACGCGGGGCATTGTGCCATGTTCCTTACTACCCGTCCGACATACCTGGACCACATCACGCGGGGCATTGTGTCATGTTCCTTACTACCCGTCCAACATATCTTGACCACATCACGCGGGGCATTGTGCCATGTTCCTTACTACCCGTCCGACATACCTGGACCACATCACGCGGGGCATTGTGTCATGTTCCTTACTACCCGTCCAACATATCTTGACCACATCACGCGGGGCATTGTGCCATGTTCCTTACTACCCGTCCAACATATCTTGACCACATCACGCGGGGCATTGTGCCATGTTCCTTACTACCCGTCCACATACACGAATGGAGCAAAGGGATGAATGTTAAATTAATATTAGATCTAACTGAAGTTTTAAAGGAGGAAGAGCTGGGCCCATAGTCCTGTAGCTAAACTCAGTCGGCAGCCGGTCTGTTTGCTGAACTCAGGGTCTGTATCATCGGTGTTCCACAGGGAGGAATTAACGGTCGAGGGTGCTGTGTCCTTTCTAGATACGTCATGTGCTGATATAATCTGTGACGTTAAATACCTCATAGCACCCGGCTGGTTATGAACCCCGTCACATCTTCAAACCAGACAATACGCGACTGGAATCCTTGTCCACTGGTATAGGTCATAGGCTATCTTAGAAAATTTATAAACTACACAAATATACATTTCTACAAGATTTTTAAATAAATAAATGTTCCGACAAAACCGTAGCTACTTTCGAAAACATGACACTACAATGTAGACTATATTCATGCTACACATTGTTAGCTATCACTCCCCAGATTTACAGACAAAATAGTATAAGCCATTTTTCGAAATTCTTCGAAATTCTCAATTATAGGTAATCGATGCACTAGTATTAATTTTAAAATAGTAATCAAAACTATGCTTCTCTCCTCGAAGATAATACGACAACTAAATATAAAGTTTGAATGATATTCATCAAACCGTTTTGGATGTAGCCCCGGCTACAAGCAGACAACATTGTAAAACATATGTGTTTAGGTCTGGAGCCTCATAACACATCAAGACTTGTCATAATATCGAGGCTGACAATATTTCCTCTAAACGAGAAAGTAAAATTATTATTATTATTATTATTATTATTATTATTATTATTATTATTATTATTAGCACCGCGTCTTACAAACCGATCGGGTTTTACAAACTTACGCTAATGTGTAATGGTAGAGTGATTGTGAGATGAAATGGAGGACCTACAGTTTAACGTGGAATCCGAACCACGGTGGAGAGCCTGGCATTCCCCACATTTACAAGTTGTGATTAATACACGTCTTGTCAGTGGTGAAGGAAGGGTTTGCTAATCAGATAGATCTGTGTCGGGACTGAGGACTGAACCCCGGCCGCCAGCATAGAAGTCTGACACCTTAGCCCCTAGACCACCGGGTCACCTACGAGAGAAAGTAAAAACCTCTAAAGTAAAAAAGTATTAAATAAAGTTAACAATTCCAAGATAAAATTTTTGGAGTTATGTAAAGTTAGGGGTTTAAAGACACCCTTGATGAAAGTGGTTGGTGTATCATTCTAATCAGGAGGTCACAAGTACGGGTGAAGCCATCATGCCAGAAATATCGGTTTTAAATTATATTATAAACACGATTTGTGTCTTATTCCGCCCAATAGCAGACGCGACGAGTGTGTTGTGTTCAAAAACAAGTCGATGACGTTTTTGATGACTTTTCACGCAAAAAAATTAATGTTTTCTCTTTTGTTTCAGGTGAGTGACCAGAATATTCGTATCGCCCACAGGTATTGTAACCAGAGCTCTTTAATTAGTATAACAAACCGGACGGTAATTAATATATTACATAATATTATGATGGAAAGAAGATTATTTTGATTCTTTATGTTGTCTAACATGACATAACTAAGGAAATAAATAACCCGGTCAGACTGCACGCATATGTGGACCTACTAATTAAATTAATGAATCAGGGATGAGGGAGGTTGAATTTAGAGGAAGTTTACCCACATTTGAGTGGAGGCAGAGTGGCAAACCGTCCAGTAAAACCACCCCCGGGACACCTGACCGGTATTTGAACCCCGATACCACCGTTATCGGCAATCTCGTCTATTGCGAGAGTGACGTTAGAGCATGAGCCAACCGAAGCGGGTTATACACTTTTTCCATTTTTTATTCTTCTACATTTTCGTCCGTATACAAGAACGATTCTTAGTGAACCAGAAGGTGGAGTGGAGTGGAGTAGGAGTTGCTATGATATACAGTAAAGCAGATCAACTCACCTCCTACTCGACTCCACCTTCTGAATCACTCACCACCGTTCTTAAATATGGGCTTTTGCGTTACTTCTTAAGTTTATTTATATATATAAATTTTTTTCTTAATTATTTCTTGTTTAGACAAGATTACTATTTAAAAAAGAGATCTTCTAAACATAATTAAATATATTGTAATAAAGTTTAGAATGTATTATTATTATTATTGTTAGCACCGCGTCTTACTACCCGTTCGGGTTATACGCACCTACGCTAATGTGTAATGGTAGTGTAATTGTGAGATGAAATGAAGGACCTACAGTTTAACGTGGAATCCGAACCACGGTGGAGGCCTGGCATTCCCCACATTCACAAGATGTCTTGTCAGAGGTGAAGGAAGGGTTTGGTAATCAGATAAATCTGTGCCGGGACCGAGGATTGAACCCCGGCCGCCAGCANCGGTGGAGGCCTGGCATTCCCCACATTCACAAGATGTCTTGTCAGAGGTGAAGGAAGGGTTTGGTAATCAGATAAATCTGTGCCGGGACCGAGGATTGAACCCCGGCCGCCAGCATAGAAGTCTGACACCTTAACCCTAGACCGCCAGGTCACCTTTAGAATGTAAAAAGCTACTTACACCCTCAAATGATGACGCGCAAAGGCGGATCATTTGTCTCGCCACATCACTTGAAGGGTTTCGTGGACATTATTCGGGAAATATGTACAGTTAGGGTTTCAAAACAAAGAGATGTTTAGCTCGACCACATCTGAAGGTTTGTTTTTTATTCTTTCCTTTTGAATACAACGCACATTGATGTTTTAATCTAAGGGATATGTATGAGGAGGTGAATTGTACCAGCACTACCACGGATACCACACGTATAAAGCCCGACCAAGATACGAACCCTGACCTCCCTGTAAACAGTGGCATGATACTGGTTCTCATGCGGCCCAAGCCGTCAGTCTCGCAACAGACTGGATTGAATAATAATGGTGAGGTCAGGGTTTGGCAGCATGTGTTGGGGTGTGGTTTAACCCGTGGGGCTTATCACTTGTTTTATCGTACGCAAGGTACGCAAATTCGGGTGCATTTCCTTTGACACCAACCTTCCTCTTCGCTACTCTTTGAATCAAGACTTTAATAACCATGTGTTGAACGTGATCATTTTCTTAAAATAAGAATACCCATATTTTGGTCAAAAAAGAGTTTCAGATAATGGGAAGGGGAGGAGGTTACATAATGATGAATTAACTTCCCAGTGAGAAGACATAGATGCAGATAGAAGGATAACATTAAAATGGAACTGAAAGAAACAGAACTAGCTCAAGATAGAGATAGGGTGTAATGAGGTGGACTGGATAGAATTATCTCAAGATAGGGATAGGGTGTAATGAGGTGGACTGGCTAGAACTAGCTCAAGATGGGGATAGGGTGTAATGAGGTGGACTGGCTAGAACTAGCTCAAGATGGGGATAGGGTGTAATGAGGTAGGACTAGCTAGAACTAGCTCAAGATGGGGATAGGGTGTAATGAGGTGGACTGGCTAGAACTAGCTCAAGATGGGGATAGGGTGTAATGAGGTGGACTAGCTAGAACTAGCTCAAGATGGGGATAGCTGGCCTACGTTAGTACTTTCTCGATTTCCTTACGCCATATAGTAAGTATTAATACCTGTATACAAGTTTACTGTGTTGCATCAAGTTCCGTAAGTGACATTCTCGAATAAACATAGTAAGCGGAGATCGAGACTCGGACCAGCAATAAGAGGGAAAGAACTGATCAGAAGGTCGTTTTATTTAGTTACCGCGTTAGAACACATTCCAATATCAATTGCAGGCTGGGTATGTTTTTATTCTACGAGAGATTCGATTAAACTGTGACACTTGAAAACTTCATGGAGACTGTTATGTAAAATTAGTGACATATTTACACGCAACCCACTCTTGTGGTGCTCTAGAGTGGTCATCTAGAGCTCTAGATTATCTTGGTTCCATTCCCGTTGGTAAAAACTTAGTAATTTACTACATTCCACTTTTAACAGGCAAGGCCATTTTGAAATGGCAAACATATATTTTCATGGTCAGTATTGATAATATTTTACTATTTCATAGATCTTGTGATATCTTGATGTTAAAATGTATTCGAAGAAGTTTGGATGGAGTTGTCCCAGGATAGGGTTGAATTGTAAGCTTACTTTCTAGCTGCTTCGACTTGAGAGTTCCTTAAGGCTTTGCTTTATGACTTTTATACAAAAGTACGTTGTGTAACATTAACGGGTTTATTTGTGACTTTTAAACCTCCAGAAAAGACGAGACGGGATAAAAAGGAAATGTGGAAACATTATCTTTATAAAATATCCTATACTACATTTTCAAACAAGATTAAAATAACGGTGTAAAAGATGCAGATAAGGAAACTGAATTTTTCTTACATCTAATTTAATTGTGTATCCTGGAACTGTCCAGCTGAGAAGGTTGCGTGGCCAGGAAACGGGAAAAAAAATATACTGTTAAATTAGTTATGTACAAATATGTTTAATGAATGAAGACACTTTACAGACATTTCATGACGGAATTAATGTTATGAGACGAGCGCTGTGAAGGAAGGGAGACTTAGTAATGCCTGAGTCCAGCGTAGCCCAGAGGAGCCGCGTGGCTGGCGTAGCCCAGAGGAGCTCCGTGGCCGGCGTAACCCAAGGGGGCAGCGTAAGACACGGCCTTAGCCACGGGGGCGGCGTAAGCGACGGGAGCGACAGCCTTGGCGGCGTAGTGGACGGCGGGCTCGCGGTGTACGACGGCGTTGAATCCGTTGTGAGGGTCGGCGGTGTAGTCGACGGTACGACGGGTGCCGTCGGGCTCCACCAGGCTGTAGCTGCCCTGGACGACGTCTCCCTCCCTGGACTCGTGCTGGCTCTTGGAGTCGCCGGTGTGGGCGTCGTTCACTCCGTACGAGAAGCTGTAGTGGGCGGGGGCGTCAGGGTAGATGGGTTCCAGCGTCTTGGCGACGGGGGCGGCGTAGTGCACAGGAGCGGGCGCGTAAGCCACTGGAGCGGCGTGAGCAGCGTAAGCCACGGGGGCGGCGTGAGAAGCGTAGGCCACGGGGGCGGCGTGAGAAGCGTAAGCCACGGGGGCGGCGGCGTAACCGGCTACAGCGGGTCCTCCCAGATATCCGGCCCGAGCCACGGCCAGCACTGCGGCGAATACAACAACCTGGAGGAACGATACAATAATACAACAATCTGGAGGAACGATACAATAATACAACACCCTGAAGGAACGATACAATAATACAATAACCTAGAGGAACGATACAATCAATAAATAATACAAGAATACAAGAAATAACTGTTATTGCCCATTATAACTGATACTCCCTTGTAGTCTAACCTCTCCTTTGTGCTCTAACCTCTCCCTTGTAGTCTAACTTCTCCCTTGTACTATAACCTCTCCCTTGTAGTCTAACCTCTCCCTTGTAGTCTAACCTCTCCCTTGTACTCTAACCTCTCCCTTGTACTCTAACCTCTCCCTTGTAACCAATGGGCACGTCTCCTACCTTGAAGCTCATGTCTAGTTCTGGACTGCAGGTGTTAGATTGATACTCGGTCTCTTCACTCAACTCTTATATACTGTTAAAACACCATTTCCCCCCTCGTCCCCTCGTGATAGACACATGGTTCGAACCCTTTCACTTCCCCTGCCGCATACTTTACCTGGTGCGGCGCGTCATTGACATTGATAGAGCGCACTTCACTTCTAGTTTCAATGTTCTCAATCATGCTGCACTCATGAGAATGTGACGTCTTCTGGTTTGTTCTTACACATGACCTAGTATTAGACAAAAACATCAGTGTCGTGTCGTCGAGTGTTCCCAGGGTAAGCAGAGATCGTTTAAACTGTGTCTGTGAATTATATTCTATACGTATTAGTCAGGTATTAATATAAATACCTGAGCAGGTACAGTGTCAACAAGCTCTGCTTACTCTGGCAACACTCTACGCTACGTCTCACTGATAAACGGTATCTCACCATCATATTCACACCCTTTGTTCACAGTAGACTGTTAACTTGGTTGATATGTCGCCCTTTACCCGAGCACTCTGTATCAAGGACGCCCTAAACCAACCTATAAAGTTAAGTTTCATAAAAAATGTGTAGCGTTCTGTTGTATTTGCAATTTACTCACAGATTGTATTTTAACTGTTGTTGATCCTAGAATTGAATGAATTATTTGTACCCAAGCCAGTCAATTTTCCTTCTTGTTGGGGGCTTGAAGTGAAGACCACGTTGTTGTTTTTTGCCAAATTTCCAACTATATTTTTTTTTGATATACACAACCAGTTTTGTATAACATCGGCAAGTCCGTACATTCACCGAATGACCTAAATTATAAATAGATCACCGCCCCGTTATTGGAAATATTTTTAACCTTCCTATGAAAGTCTTGGATGTAAATTGGTTTATTTTTTATAAAAAGAAAATTAAAATGATATTTTATTAGAGTTCGTGAAATTGCTGTCCAAAGAAATGGGCGTTTTATATATTAAAAAAATGTTTCTTTCCCGTTGAGTTTTTTTAAAATGTTATCTTTGGGACAGATTTGGTGTGTACGGGTTTATTTATAAAGAACATGATGGAAATAAGTTTAAAAACCTACAGAATCACCGTCTTAAGGAATCGTTTCGTGGTTTAAATTAATAATACAGTTAAAATGTCAGCCTTTTTTACTTAGATTACTCACAAAAGCTATGATCTATTTGTCAGTTTAAACAGTGTATATATATTTACAAAACATTCTACCTCAAATACACGTTATAATAGTGTCTCAGTTTATTTTAATTGGAAGGGAGAGTAATTAATATTTTTATTAGTAAACGTTATTTCTAACGTTATCCGTGTCTTAATTTATCTTTTAAAAAGTGTGTCGGCGTCTGATACATTTTCACAAGTTTTATACACTTTTCTAGTTGTATAATATAAACAATTATGATATATTATATTTTTTATAGCTATACAACTCCACTTTTTTCTTCACTATAAATAGGCTTAGGCTAGTTTCTAACCCTAAAATCAATCTTTTTTTTTAACAATTCTACCGTTATTAATGTTTTGTTTTCAAAATAATCGTATTAACGTGGAATACTTCGAACTATTGCCAGGATTTTCCAGCATTTTTCAGCTTATAGATGGATGCTTTATAGATCATAAAATTCCCATAACTCCCTCTCCCTATTTTTGGTAAATTATGAAATTTTTTAAAATGTTTTGTTTTCTATATTTTATATTATTATTATTAGCACCGCGTCTTACTACCCGTTCGGTTTATACACACTTACGCTAATGTGTAATGGTAGGGTGATTGTGAGAAGAAATGGAGGACCTACAGCTTAACGTGGAATCCGAACCACGGTGGAGGCCTGGTATTCCCCACATTCACAAGATGTCTTGTCAGAGGTGAAGGAAGGGTTTGGTAATCAGATAAATCTGTGCCGGGACCGAGGATTGA
>CABFVX010004787.1:25422-59925 GCA_902151425.1 Timema shepardi
AACGCATTGATTGTCTATGGAAAATAAATATCTTTAAGCTTTTCAACGTTTTTTTTTTTACTTTTATTTCACTTAAATAATACTTAATTAAACTATATTTAATTTATTTTATCAAAATTAATGTGACGTCGAATGCTTCTCGTTCACACACATTGAAAACCACCGTGCTAATTAGTATAATTACTATACTAATAACTATTGTATATTATTATTATTAACACCGCGTCTTATTACCCGTTCGGGTTATACGCACTTACGCTAATATGTAATGGTAGGGTGATTGTGAGATGAAATGAAGGACCTACAGTTTAACGTGGAATCCGAACCACGGTTGAGGCCTGGCATTCCACACATTCACAAGTTGTGATTAATACACGTCTTGTCAAGAGGTGAAGGAAGGGTTTGGTAATCAGATAAATCTGTGCCGGGACCCAGGATTGAACCCCGGACCCCCAACACAGAGGTCCGACACCTTACCCCTAGACCGCCAGGTCACCTTTTTATCATATAATTATTGTGTAGTAATATAAATGATAGTAATTAATTAATGTGTGGTATTTTCGTGTGGATAAGTAATTGTCAATCAGTGAGTGGAGTAATATAATTGATGAAAATGAACAAATATTATAGCTACATGGTGGTATAGTCGTGTTACTATATTATTGTTCTTCCACTTGATCGTAATGCTCGTGTTATCTTGTAAGAACACTACAGTAGG
This sequence comes from Timema shepardi, assembly GCA_902151425.1. Lineage (NCBI taxonomy): Eukaryota > Metazoa > Arthropoda > Insecta > Phasmatodea > Timematidae > Timema > Timema shepardi. The sequence goes on from CABFVX010004787.1 coordinate 26,141, forward strand.
TTCACAAGCTACTGGACCACGTCACTCCGACATTCTACAACCCGAGCCGTGATGTAAGCGTTCGTTACACACCTCCGCCTTCCTTTCTCTGTGGGGGAAAAAACTGATTTCAATGTCAAATTAAGTCATGTAGCGGCGTCTGGTCAGTTTGGTCAGCTGCTTCGACGAAGGGAGGGGGGGAGAGTAGGGCTGTAATTCTATCTCTCTTGTGGTGGACACTGGCCGGGATGGTCTAAGGTGCGAGCATAGGGTCGTGAGAGAAGGGCATTGTTTTTGGACAACATTAATAAAATATTGCTCCGGTAGCAACATGTGGTTTAGTGTTCTTCTCGTGGTGATATCAACAGTTGTTGAATATCTGTCAAGGGTGTCCTGGAATTTAGTAAAAAAAGTTTTTAATCTAATACAGCCATTGCTCATGACATATATTCAACAACTGTTGATATCACCGTGTGGAGAAAATTAAATTCTTAACTTTATACTAGAGCAATATTAGGTTTATCTTGGACGATTTTTTTTTTTTTTTACAAAAACACTACACTTTTCTCGCGTCCTTTACACACCCAAGCGCTGACACGCTTTGCAGACGTACATACATCCCTTTTATTTTAAGAAGTGTTTTTGTTATTTAAAAGTAATATCAAGTCAAATTATAAATGGGTCGAACTGTTATTTTACAAATCTGAATCTTGGAAAAAATTAGTACCAGAAGAGTAAATAGGAATATAACATAGTGTTAGCAATAGACATAGTAACTAACTGTCAACATTGATACATTCATTAAGTAACCTGAGCATCTGGGCTGTAGGGTGGAGGGCACCAACTTTATTGGATATCGTGAGACCACCGGGGGGAATGTAATTCTTTATGTCGCTACCTTCTCTGCCACACTTCTTTGAGATCATCTAATAACTTTAAGCTTTCTGCCTTCTTCGACGGTACACCTCCGAGCCATCCTTGTCCACCTCCGAGCTATCCTACTCCGCCTCCGTGTCATCCTATTCCGCCTCCGTGTCATCCTTGTCCGCCTCCGAGTCATCCTATTCCGCCTCTGAGTCATCCTTGTCCGCCTCCGAGTCATCCTTGTCTGCCTCCGAGTCATCCTTGTCCTCCTCCGAGCCATCCTTGTCCTGTCCCGACATCTCCGTCCTTGCTGTTTCCATTCCAGCAGGAAGACCACCCCAGTATTGATGACATCTATCAGACGTGACCGCCACATACCTCATGAACACGTGCAGGTGTATCCAGTGGCTGCTCTAGCGGACATGAGCTTCTTCCTGTAGTGTCAAACAACGGAGTGGATCGAGGACTGTTGTTTATTCTAGTAATATTGACTTTAGTAATATTGACTTTTCAAAGACAAGCTGCCATATTTTAGCGGATCTAGGGCGTTGTTAGGGGAAGAGAGAGACAGTACTATATTATCTGCCTCGGGCGTAAATAGACAGAAGGCATGGTTCGAAAAGAGGTTAAAATTGTTGTACCGATGACTGGATCCATTCGTTGTTTTTTCTGAGGGACAAAGTCAGTCAGGATCAGTTCTGTAGCTCGCTCGGCCTTGTGGTCTCTCTTCTATAAATTATTATTATTATTATTATTATTATTATTATTATTATTATTATTATAGCACAGCGTCTTACTACCCGTTCGGTTTATACGCACTTACGCTAATGTGTAATGGTAGGGCGATTATGAGGTGAAATGGAGGACCTACATTTTAACGTGGGATCCGAACCACGGTGGAGACCTGCCATTCCCCACATTCACAAGTTGTGATTAATACACGTCTTGTCAGAGGTGAAGGAAGGGTCTGGTAATCAGATTCTTCTCTAAAGTTACCAACAAAATAAATACCAGCAAACAACTGTATCGTTACTTCACATATATATAAAATGTTGCAAGCTGTAATTTCGACTAAATCAGGAACTTTTTTTTTTACAATTGCTTTCCTAGGTCTTTTATAAAAACAAAATCTTGATGCCACACGAGCCTAAAGAATTTTTTTCTTCCTCTGCCCTCAATAAGATTGTGATATTTCCCGAGAGTAGAAAATAACTAAACTCGTTAATAAGGTTCTGATTCACGATTGTGGTCACAGTAATGATCAAGCAGGAAGGACGTGTTACAAGAGAAGAATAAATATCATAGTGGTAAATTTGGACAACATTTTGTTTCCTAGTTCTGCGGGAAGTATACCTCGCTCCCTTCACTACATTAAAAAAAAATAAGAACATCATGCTAAGGAATGTGTTAAGTTATTATTGTTGCGACGGGTTTAAGATTTCTATTTGTATTTCAAGTTGATAATTTTCCTTGGTGGTCCAGTTAGACAGAGACAAATTAATACTATATTCAATAGCAAATAATATAAATTTAAAATAACCGGAGTTCACGTGGTTAGATACGTCAGCCTCGAAATAAATTTCAACAATAAAAAGGAGTTCTAGGCAAGGCCGTAGCCAGCCAGTAATTTCGGAGGGGGNAGAAAAAAAAATCATAAATATTAAACACCTCTAGAAGTTCTCGTAAGTGTTTTTTTTATGGAAACACATCCCCTAATTTGTACTTGTACATTATTTTAATATTGTTTGAACCATAAATAAAGCCATATATATTTTGTTCATAAAATTTGGGAAGAGGGGGAGGGGTTTAAACCCCTTTCTCCCCCGACTGCGACCTTGGTTCTAGGAACTTTATTGAATACTTAGAATTAAATTCAAATTCCCTGAGATGAGATATTAAATGAAACACCTTTTAAACGGATACCAGTTTTGAAAAACCATGTGCATACATCTTTCTTTCTAAGTTCAAAGAATGTCTTCCAAATTTCATTAAAACATGTCCACGCATCAAACATACGGACAGACTAACACGAAATGCCAAATGGTCAAGTTAAAACTGATACTTGCTTGGTCAATTATTTTATGAATATTAATGCTACACATCAAACTTTACAGCTAAAGATCACACATGGCGACATTTGAACGAATGAAAGTAGTCCAAGTGACTTGTTACTATCCAACAATATCCTTCCCACAGTGTCCCTACCATTTAAGCCCCCTGTGGGCTCACTGGCAATGTTTCACCCTTTCTCCTGGCGGCCGCCCCCTTGGTTTGTAGGAACATTCACTTCGGTAGTTCAAGATAACGATAATAACATTTACAACTACTGTAAACAATAGTCATTTCATTTAGTAAGAAAAAATAACGTTTCGGATCTACCGAAGGTTAAAATTGATTTTCTTTGGGTGAACTTAGCTATACCTTGGTATGTGCATTAAGCCCGTTTTTAAAGCCCTTATTTCGTACCAGAACTATAGTAGTGTTCTCGTGTGAAATAAGGCGTTCCAGAATATTCTTACTAACATACATTTTGTAGGTGTAGAAGCAGAGTAGACTAGAGTTAGAGCTACTTAATATTACTTTGATTTTCTTACAAATAAACATTTTGGTCACCTTTTGGAAAGTGAACTCATACTTTTTGTGGTCAACATTGGTATACTTTTAATATATCATTTGTGTTATTTCATTGGTAATGAAAGGGACAGCTGCAGATAGCATTACTTTACGTATGAACACATGAACGTAGAGCTAGTAACTTTTAACTTTATGTTAAATGTTATGTCAATTCGTAATAAAAGTGGGGTGTAGAAAATCCATGGGGAAAAAAAAGTATGTTTTTAAATTAGTTATGTACAAATATGTTTAATGAATGAAGACACTTTACAGACATTTCATGACGGAATGAATGTTATGAGACGAGAACAAGTGAAGGAAGGGAGACTTAGTAATGCCTGAGTCCGGCGTATCCCAGAGGAGCCGCGTGACTGGCGTAGCCCAAGGGGGCGGCGTGGCTGGCGTAGCCGAGAGGAGCTCCGTGGCTGGCGTAGCCCAGAGGAGCCGCGTGACTGGCGTAGCCGAGAGGAGCTCCGTGGCCGGCGTAACCCAAGGGGGCGGCGTAAGACACGGCCTTAGCCACGGGGGCGGCGTAAGCGACGGGAGCGACAGCCTTGGCGGCGTAGTGGACGGCGGGCTCGCGGTGGACGACGGCGTTGAATCCGTTGTGAGGGTCGGCGGTGTAGTCGACGGTACGACGGGTGCCGTCGGGCTCCACCAGGCTGTAGCTGCCCTGGACGACGTCTCCCTCCCTGGACTCGTGCTGGCTCTTGGAGTCGCCGGTGTGGGCGTCGTTCACTCCGTACGAGAAGCTGTAGTGGGCGGGGGCGTCAGGGTAGATGGGCTCCAGCGTCTTGGCGACGGGGGCGGCGTAGTGCACAGGAGTGGGCGCGTAAGCCACTGGGGCGGCGTGAGCAGCGTAAGCCACGGGGGCGGCGGCGTAACCGGCTACAGCGGGTCCTCCCAGATATCCGGCCCGAGCCACGGCCAGCACTGCGGCGAATACAACAACCTGGAGGAACGATACAATAATACAACAATCTGGAGGAACGATACAATAATACAACACCCTGAAGGAACGATACAATAATACAATAACCTAGAGGAACGATACAATCAATAAATAATACAAGAATACAAGAAATAACTGTTATTGCCCATTATAACTGATACTCCCTTGTAGTCTAACCTCTCCTTTGTGCTCTAACCTCTCCCTTGTAGTCTAACTTCTCCCTTGTACTATAACCTCTCCCTTGTAGTCTAACCTCTCCCTTGTAGTCTAACCTCTCCCTTGTACTCTAACCTCTCCCTTGTACTCTAACCTCTCCCTTGTAACCAATGGGCACGTCTCCTACCTTGAAGCTCATGTCTAGTTCTGGACTGCAGGTGTTAGATTGATACTCGGTCTCTTCACTCAACTCTTATATACTGTTAAAACACCATTTCCCCCCTCGTCCCCTCGTGATAGACACATGGTTCGAACCCTTTCACTTCCCCTGCCGCATACTTTACCTGGTGCGGCGCGTCATTGACATTGATAGAGCGCACTTCACTTCTAGTAACGGCTTTATCATCAACTAGATATAATTGTTCTCACAATACTCGGCCATATAACTGGACACATGTCTGAAGTCCCACTAATGAGGATATCATCAACTAATGAGAGAGTCGAACTAGGACCTTTAATTGACTAAGGTAAAAATTGGAGAATGCTCGATATTTAGGGTGGAGTTGGGGTGAAAAAAAAAAGCCAAGGTTTTTGCAGATTTGGTAAAAGCACTTTTTTTTTATAAAAATAAATCATATATTGCTTAAGTAGAAACATAGAGTTAATTATTTTTTTACACGGTGATCAGTTGAACATCGGTCATGAGCATGGCGGTATTAGATGAGAAACCCTTTAAAATAAGAGGAAAAGTTGTCATTAAATGACAGGACAGCCTTGACGGTTATTACACGTCTGTTGATATCAACACGTGAAGAAAATTAAACTCTATATTTACTATTATTATTATTATTAGCACCGCGTCTTACTACCCGTTCGGGTTATACGCACTTACGCTAATGTGTAATGGTAGGGTGATTGTGAGATGAAATGGAGGACCTACAATTTAACGTGGAATCCGAACCACGGTGGAGGTCTGGCATTCCCCACATTCACAAGATGTCTTGTCAGAGGCGAAGGAAGGGTTTGGCAATCAGATAAATCTGTGCCGGGACCGAGGATTGAACCCCGGACCCCAGCATAGAAGTCTGACACCTTACCTCTAGACCGCCAGGTCACCGACAAACTCTATATTTGTTTGGAAGCAATATTTAATTTATTTTAACAAAAAAAAAGTGTTATTACAACTACAAAAACACTGGTCTTAACTTTCGTTCCCCTTATCCACATCTTAACGATGGTTGTCTGCGATGTTATACTTTTCAACATGGAATGTTTATTTATCACATTTTGTAATTTCTGCCCACTGCTCGATGAATCGTAACACCCCAACTTCAAGACTATTATATTTATTGATATTTTTATTATATTGCGAATATATCTAAACATTTACGGAAGCTAAGAAATAGAGACATAACTCGGTGTCATACTTTAACGGTGTCCTCTATGCTTGTATTTCAACTTTCTACTTTCTCACTTCCTTATAAGTAAATAAAGTATTGTGATACGAAAAAAAAAATCTAACTCGAGATTTTGATGAATTTCGACGTTTCACAACCCGCCAAATCCGAAAAAGTTGTTTCAGAATTTTCATCTGTCTTTTATCTGTCTATACCCCAGAGTAGAGCCTAAACTCACTATTTTACCGATCGGGCGAAAACTTGGTATCGAGGGTTTTCATAGGGTTCTCCCCAGGGTTTTTTGGAATTGGATATCTGACCCTAAAATTAAGGGTAGTTTACTGAAGGGTGAAAAGAGAAAAAATAGTTTTTTTTTATCAAAATCGGCTGTAAGGATTTTGATTAAATTTCATTTCGAAACATTAATTAATATTACAAACAAAATCGATATTATCAATTTCTCGTCAAAATGACTTTAAGAGTTCCGGTCAGAAGCGTAAATCCTCTTTCTTTTTATTATATCTACGTAACTCTTTGAGATATTAAATGACATTTCATTGCAAATATGTAGGGCTATTTATAATAAAAGTAATTTGAAACACATTTTTATAAACCCATCAATTTTCAAGCTACACACACACACACACACACACACACACACACACACACACACACACATATATATATATATATATATATATATATATATATATTAGCGTTTTGAATATTAAAGGTAAATCATTATTGCAACCGTAAAATAAAATTTAACCCGAGATGTTTATGGATGTCAACGTTTCATGACCCCCTCTACCCCCCGAACCCTAAAAAGTGGGTTTTGCAATGCCGTTTGTGTGTCTGTTTAACCCTAAAATTAAGAGTATTTTAATAAAGGTCTAGAAGAGGAAAAATTAATTTTCTCAAAATAGGCTCTAGCGATTTTGATAAAATTCATATCTAGGCGTTGATTAGATTATAAACAAAATGGCTATTCTCATTTCCCCATGACAATGACTTTTAGGGTATCATACAGAAGCCAAAATGTCTGCATCTCCGCAACTATTAATTAGCATTGCAAAATTATAGTACTATCAAAAATAAAAAACTTTTATTTAAAATATTATTATACCACTATAAAGCCACATGGCAGACTCACTCATTGACATTAATATTTACCCACTTCCAGATGGGCTACAGTAGCCTCGTGGCTTCTTTGGTGCTGACTGACAGCTCACAGCTGACAGCTAAAAGCCGTGAAAAGTTACCAGAACAAATTATGTATCACTACGCCGACCCATATTATCTGCAAAAACATGTGTTTAGCAGCTGTCACTTCTGAGCGTCAAAATTCAGGTATATACCTAAATGTTGACTGTCAGAAGTCAGCTGTGAGCTGTCAGTCAGGACCAAAGAAGCCATGGGGCTACTGTAGAAACTTGAAATTTGGTAAACTTATAGCTTCTAGCCTGTAACCGACTAGAAAATTCCAAAAAGTTAAAAAAAAAAATTAAACCCCCGAAAAAATTCAAAATGGCTGAGCAACTTTAAAGTCGGTGCGGACCTTTCTTTGGAAGTCTCTTGTGGCTAAACGGTAAGACCTACCAAAAAACGGCTCTGGAAATTACATTAATGTACATCCACTGTCAACGAAAACGCACTGGGGGCGGAGCCCTCAATGAGCAAGGAAAGTAACATAGAGGATTGAATCTAATAGAAAACTGGTGACCTGGCGGTCTATGGGTAAGGTGTTGGACTTCTTTCTGGGGGGCCGGGCTTCAATCCTCGGTCTTGGCACAAATTTATCTGATTACCAAACCCTTCCTTCACCTCTGACAAGACATCTTGTGAATGTGTGGAATGCCAGGCCTCCACCGTGGTTCGGATTCCACGTTAAACTGTAGGTCTTTCATTTCATCTCACAATCACCCTACCATTACACATTAGCGTAAGTGCGTATAACCCGAATGGGTAGTAAGACGTGGTGCTAATAATAATAATTATTATAATAGAAAATCACATTAGACTGGAGCTTTACAAAGTAAACATTTAATAAACACTTATTTTATGATATTGTAGTAATACAATTTGAGTTTGAGAATGTGTAGTTCATAAATGAGACATAATTAACAAAACATGTTTAGGCTGCATGTTCTGCATTCCTGCCATGGCCCGTCAAACTATTTCAAGACTGAGTACTTCTGGAAGATCTTTCAAGACTTGTATTATATTTTAAACAATCCTATCATATAATTTTGAATTTAAAATAACAAAGAGTAGCTTGCTTAAGAAAAACTATGCATTTAAAATGATGTATGGCTTTTAATGCACGTAGTTTGGAATTTTCCCTCTTTCTTTACAGTCTCGCTGGTTTTGAGTGAGCAACAGATTTCAAAATTCAACCACTTTAACCTGGTACGTTGAAAATATTTATTTTGTGAGTGCATTGAAAGATTAGGCCATCCAGCGACGTAAGACAAATGTCACTAAGCTAATTGTACTGGTAAAGATGAATAGGGTTAACATTTCTTAGAAATAATGTGTTTCTTTGTTTGTAAAACAATATCTATTACATTGATTTTAATTTAACTTCTTCATAACAAATGGCATTGCTTGCTTTAAGATCTCACTAATTTTGTAATGCGATTGGTTTTTTTTTTAGCGAAAAGACTCGATTAAAGGTTGGAGAGTCGTAATAAATAAAAGCTGAACTATGTATACACGTGTATTTTTAATGAAAGAGTACACATGCATTACATGATTACATAATATATTTGTGAATAGGATGAATCTTATGAGGCACGCATTATATGAACATGTGGAGGAAGGAAGACTTAGTAATGACTTAGTCTAGTGCCGTAGCTAAGGGGGATGGCGTGGCCTAGAGGAGCGACGTGGCTGGCGTAACCCAAGGGGGCGGCGTGGCTGGCGTAACCAAGAGGAGCGGCGTGGTTGGCGTAACCCAAGGGGGTGGCGTGGCTGGCGTAACCCAAGGGGGCGACGTGGCTGGCGTAACCCAAGGGGGCGGCGTGGCTGGCGTAACCCAAGGGGGCGGCATAAGACACTGCCTTAGCCACGGGGGCGGCATAAGACACTGCCTTAACCACGGGGGCGACGACCTTGGCGGCGAGGTGGACGGCGGGCTCGCGGCGTACGACGGCGTTGAATCCGTTGTGAGGGTCGGCGGTGTAGTCGACGGTACGACGGGTGCCGTCGGGCTCCACCAGGCTGTAGCTGCCCTGGACGACGTCTCCGTCTCTAGACTCGTGCTGGCTCTTGATATCTCCGTTATGGGGGTCGTTCACTCCATACGCGAAGTTGTAGTGGGCGGGGGCAGGGGCGGGGGAGTAAATGGGTGCTACTGTCTTCACGATGGGGGCAGCACGCGCGGCATAGGCAACTGGAGCTGCGTGGGCGGCGTAGGCCACTGGAGCTGCGTGGGCAGCGTAGGCTACTGGAGCTGCGTGGGCGGCGTAGGCAACTGGAGCTGCGTGGGCGGCGTAGGCAACTGGAGATGCATGAGCAGCGTAAGCCACGGGGGCGGCGGCGTAACCGGTTACAGCGGGTCCTCCCAGGTATCCGGCCCGAGCCACGGCCAGCACTGCGGCGAATACAACAACCTGTAGGAACGATACAATAATACAACAATCTGAAGGTGCGATACAACCAATAAATAACACAAAAATGAATCAGTAAACCCACAGGTGACTTTAATGCAATATTTTAGAGGTGGGGAAACTATCTCTGGCGTGTAAGCTAATCTGCAAATGAAATTTAACAACCTGCCCTCATATAATAGACTCGTTGGTTATTTGACTGCAAGATGCTGTATTCTAACACAATACATCAAGTTTTAGTCCTGCGAGCATGTCGTGCGTGGATAATTGGGGGGGACGGGGAGATGTATTTTTTTATTACTTCTTTGACAAATTTAGGGTTACCCGCTTCACTGGCCGCATGGTCTAAGTCGCTACTCTCGCAATAGACTATACGGTTGATGACGGGAAAATCGGGGTTCGATTCCGGTCGAGTGTACTGAAGGTGGTTTTGCCTAAATGGTATCCACCCGTCTTCCACGCAGAATGTGGGCATATTTTCTCTAAATTATACCTTTTTCATACCTAGCCCATTAGAGTAATTAGTACATTCGAACTAGTGATAAGACGTGGTACTAAAAAAAAAATTAGAATTGTATATAATTTTACCCACCTCAGTGGCGTAGTTGGCTTACGCGCTAGTCGTGTTGAGCTCAACTGCTGAGGACGGGGAGATCGAGGTTCGAATCTCGGTCGGGTGAACTGGGGGGGGGGTTCTCTTAAATAGTTTTCCACTCTCCCTCCACGCAAATGCGGGTTCACTTCCTATAATTCAACCTTCCCAATACCTAATCCATTAGCTTGATTAGTACTTAAAGCGTATAACCCGAACGGATAGTAAGACGCGGTGCTAAATATTATTATTATATAATTTTGATTTATGTTCCTAATCCTTATATCTAAACGATCGTTTTATCGTATTAAAAACTAAGTGGCGGTGCTTGTATGTACTCGCACGCCTCTTACCTTGATGGCCATGTCTAGTGTTATGATCGCGGGCTACTTCACCCGACACTTATATACCGCTTCCCCTCCCCTCGGTCCGGCCCGTCATGTAAGGAACACACACACACGCAGCTGACAGCCCTAGGGCTACTGCCACGCGCTTGTTACAAACAAGATACTCACTACGAGATAGGAGCTTGAGATGTAGCGGGAATCAGGAGTGGGATGTGACTGGAACAAGGTGAGAAATGTGACTGGAACAAGGCGAGAAATGTGACTGGAACAAGGTGAGAAATGTGACTGGAACAAGGCGAGAAATGTGACTGGAACAAGGCGAGAAATGTGACTGGAACAAGGCGAGAAATGTGACTGGAACAAGGCGAGAAATGTGACTGGAACAAGGCGAGAAATGTGACTGGAACAAGGCGAGAAATGTGACTGGAACAAGGCGAGAAATGTGACTGGAACAAGGCGAGAAATGTGACTGGAACAAGGCGAGAAATGTGACTGGAACAAGGCGAGAAATGTGACTGGAACAAGGCGAGAAATGTGACTGGAACAAGGCGAGAAATGTGACTGGAACAAGGCGAGAAATGTGACTGGAACAAGGCGAGAAATGTGACTGGAACAAGGCGAGAAATGTGACTGGAACAAGGCGAGAAATGTGACTGGAACAAGGCGAGAAATGTGACTGGAACAAGGCGAGAAATGTGACTGGAACAAGGCGAGAAATGTGACTGGAACAAGGCGAGAAATGTGACTGGAACAAGGCGAGAAATGTGACTGGAACAAGGCGAGAAATGTGACTGGAACAAGGCGAGAAATGTGACTGGAACAAGGCGAGAAATGTGACTGGAACAAGGCGAGAAATGTGACTGGAACAAGGTGAGAAATGTGACTGGAACAAGGTGAGAAATGTGACTGGAACAAGGTGAGAAATGTGACTGGAACAAGGTGAGAAATGTGACTGGAACAAGGCGAGAAATGTGACTGGAACAAGGCGAGAAATGTGACTGGAACAAGGCGAGAAATGTGACTGGAACAAGGTGAGAAATGTGACTGGAACAAGGTGAGAAATGTGACTGGAACAAGGTGAGAAATGTGACTGGAACAAGGTGAGAAATGTGACTGGAACAAGGCGAGAAATGTGACTGGAACAAGGCGAGAAATGTGACTGGAACAAGGCGAGAAATGTGACTGGAACAAGGTGAGAAATGTGACTGGAACAAGGTGAGAAATGTGACTGGAACAAGGTGAGAAATGTGACTGGAACAAGGTGAGAAATGTGACTGGAACAAGGCGAGAAATGTGACTGGAACAAGGCGAGAAATGTGACTGGAACAAGGTGAGAAATGTGACTGGAACAGGGTGAGAAATGTGACTGGAACAAGGCGAGAAATGTGACTTGAACAAGGTGAGAAATGTGACTGGAACAAGGTGAGAAATGTGACTGGAATCAGGAGTGAATTGTCCGCATCTTATCGTTCTAGTACGTAATAAAAGTACTGATATCACTCCGCGTTGCTCTTCAAATGAGCCCTGGAGGATTCGAGCCAATGACACAGCCTTGGAAGACGCTGCAACACTTACTGCCCTGTTTGGCAGGTCCGTTAGGCTACGATACACGAGCTACAACTGTCGCTGGTATCTGCCAGTCAAATGAAGTTCCCCTAAATACATCTTTTGGGCGGCTACACGAGGTTAGTAATTACATCTGGCAATAAACGCTCTCGGTAGTGTTACATGGCTGCACAAAGCTACAACAGAAGCTGTTCGCACCGTTTATTCTCTGGGTTTTTTACGATGGTATCGAGCAAGCAAGTTCAACTGCTGACTTAAGCTTTCGTAGTGCGTGGTCGACTCGGGCGAAAACGTTGGCGACACTGGTGGGTTCGTCCTATCATATGTGGCAGGGCGGGAAATTTGTTACGGTGCATTAAATACTCGGGCGATATACAGAGAGTTTTTGTTTTTATAATGTCAGCTGTTTCGTTGTTTCCGGTCTTAAATACTCCGGTGTTTCCCTTACGAGCCTGTGGGCACTTTAGATCGTACAAACAATCGTGGGATGGTACCTATAAGCTTAACATTTCACTGTCAATCAATTCCACCCTCCACCCCTATTTGGAGCGACATTTACTGCTAAATGTAGTCACCTACATTACATTCCTTTACTTCTTCCATTGATGACTCTTCTTTAACATCTCTTTTTTCCGCCAGGACTGTATCGTTTAGCAGTTTGTATGTATTTAGACGGGTTCACTAACAACTTCTGATAGTTTTATCGGTTACTCTACCTACATATTTCCGCGAAAAGCCTCTTACCTTAAAGATCAAACTCATTTAATGAGCTTTTAAGTTTAAATCTCGGCCACTTCACTTAGTAATTAGGCCTGATTTAAAGGTTTTTAGCATTAGATAAGTTTCAAGCTCTACGTGTTTCTTTTCTACCAAAATCCAATATAGGAATATTTGAATTAACTCAAGTTAACTTCAAATTAATATAAACCAGGACCTTTATTTATCGTGCAAATACTCTTATCACTGAGACTCACCCCTGTGGATATATACCGTAATTATTCCTGAATCCTACATATACACACTTTATGTTCTGATAAATTGTAAAAGATATACATTAGTGTGGCTAGGCTCACAACATGACATTCAAAAACCGTAACGCATAGTGGTTATCATTTACTATTAAAATATTGATGTAACCTGCACCGGAAGACATTCGATTGCGGTACAGTCACTCTAAACTATACCTTCACTTATCTATATCATTAGCATGATTAATATGTTCTAAATACTTATAGAACCCTCTTTAATGGCCGAATGGTCTAAGGAGTCACTTTCGTGATAAACTGGCATGCTGATGGAGAGATTGGGGCTAAAATCTCGGTCAGTCCTACTGAGTGTTTTTTCCTGTAATGGTTTCTCACTCTTTAAAAAAAAAATTTCGTGTATATTACTTCTAACGTGCTTCCTTTTTCATCCCTACCTCATTAGAGTAATTATCATATATGCATACAGACCGAACGGGTAGCAAGATGCGGTGATGCAAATAAATGTACAGCCCGAATCAGCTGCAGTGAAAATAAAATTGATATTTACTTTCTCAAATGCAAGCTACGTTTCTGACTAAATGATACTCCCTCACACATTGATAGTGTAACAATGTTGAGGTTATTATTATTGCTACTATTGTTATTATCATCACCGCGTCTTACTACCCGTTCGGGTTGTACGCACTTACGCTAATGTGTAATGGTAGGGTGATTGTGAGATGAAATGGAGGACCTACAGTTTAACGTGGGATCCGAACCACGGTGGAGGCCTGGCATTCCACGCATTCACAAGATGTCTTGTCAGAGGTGAAGGAAGGGTTTGGCAATCAGATAAATCTGTGCCGGGACCGGGGATTGAATCCCGGACCCCCAGAACAGTAGTCTGACACCTTACCCCTTAGACTGCCAGTTCACCTGTTGAGGTAATGAGCGCATGTGTGGGCGGGGTTAACCTATATCCCCTCGTCCGAAAAAAAAAAACCTATTGAAGTATACATTTCCTTCGTGTTTTCAATAAAGATTTAGTGTTTGCTCATTACATTGTAATAATAATAATAATAATAATAATAAAGGGTTTTTAAAGCTTGGCTGGAAAACCCTGGCAGTTCTGTAGTTATACAATAGTGGCGACCCTGTAAATATATTATTCAGTCTATTAATACTGTGTTTTTTTACTTGATCATAAATATAGAAAGTATTGCTATCCTTAACATATTGTATCCCGAGAATCTTTACGTTTTCTGGTGTTTTTACACTTGTGTCGGTCTGAACCTGGGGCTACAGCCGAAATGTGTTAGTGTATTCAAACTTGATAGTTACATTCTGAACATTGAAAAATGACAGCTGGACACGGGAATTGAACCTGGGACCTTTGGCTTACTACGCCAAAGGTCCTGGGTTCTATTCCCGTGTCCAGGTGCCAGTTTTCATTTTATCAGAATACGATTTCTAGATGGAGAATTCCTCACTAAAAATCATAAACAATAGTTTTGGCTATTTGAATCTCGATATTTAGACGTTATATGGTCATACCGTGAGTTATTTTAGTTTTGATTCTAGCCCTCAGAAGGTTAGCTAACTGATGATCGATTTCTTTAAATTTCTGTCATCAACCGTTATAAAATATATGAGAATATGTCGTACCATTTATTTTTATCGTATCTTTAGAAAGACTGACAAAATTTTACAAATTTTATGTAAATATTTTTAAGCGGTAAACAACAAAGACACTAATGCCATAGAGATGTGATGTGATGGTGTGCCACGATATGGTACTATGGTGGTTATATCATATGGTAAGTATTAACAGCGTGTAGAATTGATAGCAACAATCTTTTAGGGTAGATAGATGGTTTTATATAAAAAATATGTTGAAAACAAATTAATCTCTCCAATAATAAAATGTATGTAGTAAATAGTGTAGGTTATCGTTAAATTATATTCAGATACCTGTACACTATGTAACTCTTTGACCTGGGTAGCTCAGGGAAGAAAGGACAGTCAATATCTTAGCAGGTAATCAAAGAACACTCTTAAATTAGGTATGTACTAATATGTTTAATGAATGAAGACACTTTACAGACATTTCATGACGGAATGAATGTTATGAGACGAGAACAAATGAAGGAAGGGAGACTTAGTAATGCCTGAGTCCGGCGTAGCCCAGAGGAGCCGCGTGACTGGCGTAGCCAAGAGGAGCCGCGTGGCTGGCGTAGCCCAGAGGAGCTCCGTGACTGGCGTAACCCAAGGGGGCGGCGTAAGACACGGCCTTAGCCACGGGGGCGGCGTAAGCGACGGGAGCGACAGCCTTGGCGGCGTAGTGGACGGCGGGCTCACGGTGTACGACGGCGTTGAATCCGTTGTGAGGGTCGGCGGTGTAGTCGACGGTACGACGGGTGCCGTCGGGCTCCACCAGGCTGTAGCTGCCCTGGACGACGTCTCCCTCCCTGGACTCGTGCTGGCTCTTGGAGTCGCCGGTGTGGGCGTCGTTCACTCCGTACGAGAAGCTGTAGTGGGCGGGGGCGTCAGGGTAGATGGGCTCCAGCGTCTTGGCGACGGGGGCGGCGTAGTGCACAGGAGCGGGCGCGTAAGCCACTGGAGCGGCGTGAGCAGCGTAAGCCACGGGGGCGGCGTGAGAGGCGTAAGCCACGGGGGCGGCGGCGTAACCGGCAACAGCGGGTCCTCCCAGATATCCGGCCCGAGCCACGGCCAGCACTGCGGCGAATACAACAACCTGGAGGAACGATACAATAATACAACAACTTGGAGGAACGATACAATAATACAACAACCTAGAGGAACGATACAATCAATAAATAATACAAGAATACAAGAAATAACTGTTATTGCCCATTATAACTGATACTCCCTTGTACTCTAACCTCTCCCTTGTAGTCTAACCTCTCCCTTGTAGTCTAACCTCTCCCTTGTACTCTAACCTCTCCCTTGTACTCTAACCTCTCCCTTGTACTCTAACCTCTCCCTTGTAACCAATGGGCACGTCTCCTACCTTGAAGCTCATGTCTAGTTCTGGACTGCAGGTGTCAGATTGATACTCGGTCTCTTCACTCAACTCTTATATACTGTTAAAACACCATTTCCCCCCTCGTCCCCTCGTGATAGACACATGGTTCGAACCCTTTCACTTCCCCTGCCGCATACTTTACCTGGTGCAGCGCGTCATTGACATTGATACAGTACTTGTATTCATAATGATACTTGTTTTATATCTTGAAGGCTTTATCACATTTGGGATTGTATGTCTTTCTTATCGTGTGTGTTATTCTTATTTGAATGAAATCGTATATATTACACTAATTAAGGCTGATACATATTACACGCCCATAATATGTTGAATTGGGTTTCCCCTGTCATGTTGATATATCATATTAGTGCCCTTTCCCCGACTTGTAAGTTGGTCAATATACGGTTTCTTGCCCGGGGACTTGTCACAAGGTCTCACACCGAGCAGTTTTTACCATTTTCTGGTACCGATGAATGTGGGGAATGCCAGGCCTCCACCGTGGTTCGGATTCCACGTTAAACTGTAGGTCCTCCATTTCATCTCACAATCACCCTACCATTACACATTAGCGTAAGTGCGTATAGCCCGAACGGGTAGTAAGACGCGGTGCTAATAATAATAATAATAATAATAATAATAATAATACCGATGATCACCAATAAAGTACCAACCCGGTTCGGTAGCCGTCACACTCGCAAACAACTAGACTGTCGATTACGGAAGATTGGGGTTTGATCCCGGTCTGGTGTATCAATTGTGATTTTCCGCTCTGATCTCCACGCAAATGCGAGAACACTTGCTCTAAGTTGTACCTTTGTAATCTTTAACATATTAGCCTAATTAGTAAGTGCATATAAAGTTTATAGCTTGAGCGGGGAGTAAGTCGCTGCGCTAAAAAAAAACCTATTTTCTGCTACCTATGCAATAATAAAATTCTCACACCAATAAAGTTTTTTTTAAATATTTCGCCCAAGGTAGCCAATGTCTGAGGGCACTGCAATATTTGTGGTAATTTATTTGTCTTAGTATTCATTATTATTAGTTAATATTATCTGCCATTATATCAGTGTATTCAGTATATAATGTTTACGATCCACTGTTAACCTTGCAAGCAAACTAAACCCATAAGTAAAACCTGATGGTTTTGTCCGGTGCATGCGATTCAGGGCAGTTAATAATTAGAGCGGCGCAATATTATCTTGTTTATAGCGTTTGTGTCTGGTCTAATTACATGAATTCTCACGGCGATAAGGGAAAGGGGGATCTCTGAGGAACTCAGGGCTGCCAACACTCTAGTCTCGGTTCTACAAGGACGCGGATTGTGCTTTGTTTTTGTTTCTAGGAAGATAAACATGGTATGGGTCTGCGATTATAAGTTTTTCAAAATCAATCGTGCCACAAAATAATTATTTTTGACAACCACCTGTATCTAAACCAAAGCCTCTTGTGGAAGGGGGATGGGAAGAGTTAATAATCTAATATTTAGATTCTAAATTATTTAACTTCAATAACACTGATCAACCAGCATATTTGTTACTGAGGCAATAATAATGGATTATATAATTAGTTTAGACAAGAACCGCAGAATATTACTTTTAGTATAACATCCCAATAATACCCCCCCCCCCCATTTCCCCCTAAAAGGTAAGTAAGTGGGGGCAAAGTTTAGGAAAAATTGTGCAACTATTGATTTCCGATTCTCAGTAACATTGATAAAGCTGGATTAGACTCCACCTTTATTAACTTCCGACTCTCGTGCCCAGTAACATTGATAAAGCTGGATTAGACTCCACCTTTATTAACTTCCGACTCTCGTGTCCAGTAACATTGATAAAGCTGGATTAGACTCCACCTTTATTAACTTCCGACTCTCGTGTCCAGTAATATTGATAAAGCTGGATTAAACTCCACCTTTATTAACTTCCGACTCTCGTGTCCAGTAACATTGATAAAGTTGGATTAAACTCCACCTTTATTAACTGCCGATTCTCGTGTCCAGTAACATTGATAAAGCTGGATTCGACTTCACCTTTATTAACCTCCGATTCTCGTGTCCAGTAATATTGATAAAGCTGGATTAAACTCTACCTTTATTAACTGCCGATTCTCGTGTCCAGTAACATTGATAAAGCTTAATTAAACTCCACCTTTATTAACTTCCGACTCTCGTGTCCAGTAATATTGATAAAGCCGGATTAGACTCCACCTTTATTAACTGCCGATTCTCGTGTCCAGTAACATTGATAAAGCTGAATTAGACTCCACCTTTATTAACTGCCGATGCTCGTGTCCAGTAACATTGATAAAGCTGAATTAAACTCCACCTTTATTAACTGCCGATTCTCGTGTCCAGTAACATTGATAAAGTTGAATTAAACTCCACCTTTATTAACTTCCGACTCTCGTGTCCAGTAACATTGATAAAGCTGAATTATACTCCACCTTTATTAACTTCCGACTCTCGTGTCCAGTAATATTGATAAAGCTGGATTAAACTCCACCTTTATTAACTTCAGACTCTCGTGTCCAGTAACATTGATAAAGCTGGATTAAACTCCACCTTTATTAACTGCCGATTCTCGTGTCCAGTAACATTGATAAAGCTGGATTCGACTAATCCTTTATGAACTTGTATTTAGGCTTCTTATCGTACACACTCGAGTCCAAAGAGTCCAAAACATGGAGTTGTATCTTTGCAGGAGAAAGGAAAATATTAGTAGCCTTACTTTTATAAACAATCCTTTAATCCAAACAGGCTCTGATGGTTTCGATCATTCAAATTAATTATTACTCTGTCCTGGAACAACCAATTAAAAAAGAACAATAAATACCACGGTGAAATGGTGTGACTGAACAATCGTGTGCACGAAGCCCTGAACTTATTGTTTGACTAAACACCACTTTTATCAGGCTGGTAAAGATATATTTTATTTACTATGCTGTTATTTTTCTTCAACTTTTTTTTTCTAGATTTAAGAAGACATTTACTCTTTTTCATTTCCCGAGTTTTATAACTAGTCATAAATAACATATACCTGCCCTATGTGTTTTTTTACTCAACCTAACGTAACCCGACATACAGTCATTTTGCACCCCTCACCACTTTTAGGACTATTAACGTTCTGGTGACCTTGAGTACATAGGTGAGGAAACACTAATCCAAATAGTGTTATCCTACCCGCTTCGGTGGCCGCACAGTTTATGGTGTCATTCTCGCAAGGGTTTGGACTGTCTTTGACGGGGATATCGGGGTTATAATTTCGGATCATGTATACTGAGGTTGCTTTTACCCCTTAATGGTTTTACAATCTCCCTCCACGCAAATTCCGGTTCATTTCCTTTGAATTCAACCTTTATTACCCCTAACGCATTAGGGTAATTAGTATGTAGGCGTATAATCCGAACGGATAGTAAGACGCGATGCTATAAAGGTATCGAGACGTAACATTTGGTCAACGCCTGAGGAATTCCGTCGGCCGCGCCGGTCCCTGCGAGTGTCTCCCGAAGTGATTGTCCGCCCATTCACCCACTGGGGACACACAGTAGATACCAGCCTCCGATTAGTTTCAGGCCTTACAACTATCGGTACTTTAATAGTTAGTGTTGTGGCACGAGTGGGCCGTTAACTTGGAAAATATCACTTCCTACATTTTACTAAACATGTAGAAAGGTACCGCGAAGTAAAGTAGGTCGTAAAGAGACGGGACATTTCGAACTTCGTGCATTCGAGAATATTGGCGGGGTCTCAAACTACGCATTTTTGTATATCTCTTTTAAAACGGTTATATAATTAATGTACCGAGGTGACGTCATATCGTTCCAAGTTGTTGCTTTGACTATTTTGCCGTGAATGGCGTTAATGTTCGCTCCTGAGCTCGATAGTTACGTCGTTCAAGGTGTGTTAGTGGTAGCTGAGTAATTGGGATGTGTACTATAATTTCTAGTAGCTCATCTTCAGTACAGTACTTACCCCGTAGGCTCTAATGATAGTACAGTATAGTATCCTGTAAGCTCTAACAATAGTACAGTATAGTATCCTGTAAGCACTAACGATAGTACAGTATAATATCTATAAGGCTAGACGATATAATTACTGAGAGATGACTCCTAATTATCAACAACCGCGATGTCAACATATCTCTAGAGACATTTTACAAACACAAGGGATTGTTAAAATAATAAGACAGTAGTCGTCTACTTGGTTAATACTGGGGGAATATTTGTACAATTCCATTGTTTCTCATTTTTAACATTCTTTTATCTAATTGTGTAAGAAGTAATTATAAAAATATCTAAAAACTTATATAATATTCTGTATCGTAGTTATTCACTGGATAATTAATTTTAATTTCTCAAAAAAATAATCTGTTCCATAGGCTACCTTTATTAATTAGGTGAATTCATCAACTTATTTAGGCGATGAATCCTTCTTAAATTATTATTATTATTACTATTATTAAAACTTTAATTTTTTCAGGCTATATATACTTTAAAATATATATTATCAATGTTTTTTTAAATATAATATTTTTCAGCACCGCGTCTTTTTACTAGTTCAGACTATACGCAAATGTACTTACTAGTACTCTACTGTATTAGGAATTAACTTAAGTTAAATTTAAATGAAATGTAGCCGCATTTGCATGGAGGGGGAGTGAAAACCATTGAGGGGAAATCTACCCGACTAGGATTCGAGCCCCAATTTCCCAGCCGTCGGCGGTCCAGTCTATTGGGAGAGTGATGCCTTAGACCATGCGACCACCTAAGCGGACAATATTAGTATTATTGATACTGAACAGATTAACAACTATACCAAACATGTCCACGTTAAAAGATGGGTCGAAATAAATAAAATATTGCTCCAATAGATCTAGTTTATTTTAGTCACTTGTGTAATTTTCTCCTTAATATAACATTGCTTAGCTTAAACTAAATTATTCCTCTTTGGAATGTTATTCCTATATATTATTTTAGTTTCCGCCTGGGTGGGTATGATATTTCCTAGCACTGTCAGATCCGTGCTTGTCCTTGGACATTATCTTGTGCATTTATCCGTGTTCACCTTAATTCTCTCTTTGAAGAACCATTCCTCTAATATCTCGAGATATCTTTGAATCTTTCTTCCCGCTCTAATTATGTTTCGATCTGCCGAGTAAATTACAATGTATTTAGTAATCAGTAGGACTCCAGTTCGTAGAGGTATTTCTTTCGAGAACACCACTTCCTTTTTCACTTTTATAAATATACATATATTTTTTTTAGCGCCAAGTCTTACTAGCCGTTTGGATTATGCGCTCACTTTGATATTTCCGCCTGAAAGAACGCGTCTCGTGAAGTGTATCATGCTGTCTGGGAGGTTCATCTCTGTCATTTTTCTCATCCCTCCTGCGTGCCATGTCTTGTCGAAGAAGTTAGTCACCGTGTGTCTTTTGTCTTTGAAACTGTCTTTAATAAATTATGGTGACCTGGCGGTCTAGGGGTAAGGTGTCAGACTTCTGTGCTGGCGGCCGGGCTTCAATTCTCGGTCCCGTTACAGATTTATCTGATTACCGAACCCTTCCTTCACCTCTGACAAGACGTGTATTGATCACAACTTGTGAATGTGTGGAATGCCAGGCCTCCACCGTGGTTCGGATGCCACGTTAAACTGTAGGTCCTCCATTTCATCTCACAATCACTCTACCATTACACATTAGCGTAAGTACGTGTAACCCGAACGGGTAGTAAGACGCGGTGCTAATAATAATAATAATTAATTTAATAAATTCCGTTTGTCTGATAAATGCATGCGTCGTAACTCTGTTTGTCTTTGCTGGTGCTACGTTCTTTTCTCTTAGTTAGAGTAGGATTCCTTGTGATTTTTCGAACAGATTGTTAATCAAGTAGAGGAGGCAAATAGGTCTTCTATTTTGACGGAAAATAGGGTTTATATTAATTCTTTCTTAAGCTTTGGTCGTCAAGTTCTGTGAGGTAAGTTATCGCTTTATGTTACGGTCTTTATATGATCTCGTTGTCTCTATTGTCCGATAGCTTCCCCCTTTATTTTGATATCTCCAGCGTCCCCTCCCTCTCTATGTACAGAGGCGCTGGTGCAAAAAAAAAAATAGTACGGAACTCCGCACGGACTTTCTCACTCCATCGTTTAAAATTGGAGATATTTGATTAAAACTCGTGAGATATTATGTGAAACGAACTAATATACACTAGCAAAACCGAGCAAAGATTGCGTTATACTTACGTAAAACATTTTGTGGCTCCCGGTTTTAAATTTTATAGTTTTTATTTTTAAAGAATTAAAGTCCTAATTTGTATATTTGGACAGAAAAAAGATCAATATTGGGTCCACAAGGGTGAAAACTTCGTGTTAAAATTTAAACTTACGACTAAAATTTTCGACATTTTATTAGTGGTTGCACATCTTATGGTTATCGCATTGCTATTTAATTCCTCATTTAAAATTTAGATCAATAACAAAGGTAAACATTGACTATTGAGTCTAAAACGATAGATATGGATCATTGCTGTTCAAACATTTCCCCTAAGAGGTTAAAAGAAAAAGAACATCAACTTTTTGAGAGACTTATTTATTTATTTACGCCGTGGCATTAATTGAATATTTGGTTAAAACTTGAGTAGTATCTCTGTGCAACTAAAACTCATAAAATTGTATTAATATATTTGTCAACATCTCAGAAACTATTGGTTTAATAAAGATATATTCCAAACACAAGTTTTTTTATTTTTAATAATACTACAATTTTTCAATGATAAGTTATTTAGAATCTTGAATATTTGCGGAAATACGGAAATTTCCGCTTCTGTAAATTACCCTAAAAGTAATTTTCATGGGAAAAAGAAATCCATTTTATTTATAATCTTAATCAATGCCTAGATACAATATTTTAATCAAAATCATTAGTGCCGGTTATGAAAAAATAGATTTTTTTTTCTTTTTGCTCTTTTCTAACTACTCTTAATTTTAGGGTTAGACAGACATATGACAGATGGCATTGCAAAAACTATTTTTAAGGTTCGGAGGGTCATGAAATGTTGACATCCTTCAACATTTTGGGTCTGACTTTTTTAAAGGTCGAAATACTTTACCTTTATTGTTCGAAAAGTTAAAAAAAATTCATACAGTTTGAAAATTATTGCTTTTATAAAAATATGTTTCATATAAAAGATTTGTTTATAATTATACCTACATATTTGCAATGATAAGTAATTTCATATCTCAAAGAGTTACAGAGATATGATAAAAAATTAGAATTTACGCATCAGACCGGAACCCTTAAAGTCATTTTGACGAAAAATTGATAGTAGCAATTTTGTTTATAATATTGACAAATGCTTATAAATGAAATCTAATCAAAGTAATTAAAGCTAATTTTGATAAAACGATGTTTTCTCTTTTTACCCTTAAGAAAACTACCCTTAATTTTAGGGGTGGATATCCAATTCCAAAAAAACCTCAGGGCAACCCTATGAAAACCCTAGATACCAAGTCTTATCCCGATTGGTGAGATAGTTCAGGCTTTACTCCGAGGTACAGATGGACCGAAATGAAAATACAACTTTTTCGAATTTGGGGAGTGGGGTCATGAAACGTCGAAATTAATCAAAACCTCGAGTTCGATGTTTTTGACGATCACAATACCTATAAGGTAGTGAGAAAATAAAATAGGTAACCGAACTCCTAATACATAATTTCATTCATGTTATGTCTGCAAAGACCCCTTCATTCTGAGAAAGTAACAGTGCGGGGGTTAGTTTTCAGCCATGGTGCTATTTTTATTATCACCGCGTCTTACTACCCGTCCAGGGTACACGCACTTACGCTAATGTGTAATGGTAGGGTGATTGTGAGATGAAATGGAGGAACTACAGTTTAACTTGGGATCCGAACCACGGTGGTAGGCCTGGCATTCCACACATTCACAAGTTGTGATTAATATACGTCTTGTCAGAGGTGAAGGAAGGGTTTGGCAATCAGATAAATCTAGTCCGGGACTGAGGATTGAACCCCGGACCTCCAGCACAGAAGTCAAGACACCTTACCCCTAGACCGCCAGGTCACCAGCCATGGTGTTATTGACCCCTATTTCATTCAGGATGAAAATGGTATCACAACAACTGTAACTGATAGAGTTTACAGATAGCAAATCATCGACAGATATCATACAGATTTACAAACATTTTGTGATCTGAATAATCCCGGTTCTTAGAAGCAAGTTTTTCAGCAGGACTGAGCCACCCCCACGCATAGGCCGTGGAAACATGACCACTGTTAGAGGAACCGTTTCCACATCGACCTGTATCACGAGGGACATAAGTTCCTCTCCCACCTCCAAGTCCAGACCTCACTTTATGCGACGAGTCTCTGTGGGGAATCTTGAAAGAGGACTGTTTCACACCTGTTCCGAGAAGTCTGCAACAGCTTCGCGAGGACATTAAATCAGTGATGTAACACTCTTACTACCCGAGTAATTGATCGTATGGATTTTGTCGTTGGCAATGGAGGAGGGCACGTGTAACATGTACAATTGTACGATAAAGAGAACTGACTGGTACCTTTCTGTACACCCCCTCCCCCCCCCGTGTATATCCTTCCCCCCTCCCTCTATTTGTCTGTCTTTCCTTACCTCTGTAAGTCACAAACTCTAATATACTACTCATATGAGAGAGTATGCCCGATTGTATCTTACCAGATTTTTTAGTGTTGCCAACATAATCTTATCATTTTATGATTAGTGGGCTGGACATTTAAAATCGATCATATAAATGTATTACTATTATTATTATTATTATCTGAGGTATTTAACGTGTGCACTTTCTGAACCAAATGATTATATCAGGTCACGACTTATAAACTATCTTAAATTTAAAACAGACACAACACCGAGCCCCCCGGCCATTAATTAATTCATCACTGTGAAAGAGGAAACCCCACATTTCACCTATGATGAATTTTTACCACCATGTCGGGAAACGAACCCGGGGCCCTTTTGCTCACTAGGCAGCTATGCTACTGACTGAGCGAAGCATATACATATAATTCCAATACATTCTGAATCTTGTCTTGTGTTTGAGTTGTAAAGACATACATCTCTAATAACATACTTGTTATTGCTTAAGACACTTTATTACCGCTGTGTCGGATGAATATTAATTCACTCGGAATTATTTTTAGTGAATAGTATTTGTTTTGAGTTGACATATTTTGTTTGTGATTACATCGGTGAGATAAGGACGTATCAGGGTAACAAAAACTAAATTATTTATTTAAAAAAATATGTTTAATGAATGAAGACACTTTACAGACATTTCATGACGGAATGAATGTTATGAGACGAGAACAAGTGAAGGAAGGGAGACTTAGTAATGCCTGAGTCCGGCGTAGCCCAGAGGAGCTGCGTGACTGGCGTAGCCAAGAGGAGCCGCGTGACTGGCGTAGCCCAGAGGAGCCGCGTGACTGGCGTAGCCGAGAGGAGCTCCGTGGCCGGCGTAACCCAAGGGGGCAGCGTAAGACACGGCCTTAGCCACGGGGGCGGCGTAAGCGACGGGAGCGACAGCCTTGGCGGCGTAGTGGACGGCGGGCTCACGGTGTACGACGGCGTTGAATCCGTTGTGAGGGTCGGCGGTGTAGTCGACGGTACGACGGGTGCCGTCGGGCTCCACCAGGCTGTAGCTGCCCTGGACGACGTCTCCCTCCCTGGACTCGTGCTGGCTCTTGGAGTCGCCGGTGTGGGCGTCGTTCACTCCGTACGAGAAGCTGTAGTGGGCGGGGGCGTCAGGGTAGATGGGCTCCAGCGTCTTGGCGACGGGGGCGGCGTAGTGCACAGGAGNGCCCTGGACGACGTCTCCCTCCCTGGACTCGTGCTGGCTCTTGGAGTCGCCGGTGTGGGCGTCGTTCACTCCGTACGAGAAGCTGTAGTGGGCGGGGGCGTCAGGGTAGATGGGTTCCAGCGTCTTGGCGACGGGGGCGGCGTAGTGAACGGGAGCGGGCGCGTAAGCCACTGGGGCGGCGTGAGCAGCGTAAGCCACGGGGGCGGCGTGAGAAGCGTAGGCCACGGGGGCGGCGTGAGAAGCGTAAGCCACGGGGGCGGCGGCGTAACCGGCTACAGCGGGTCCTCCCAGATATCCGGCCCGAGCCACGGCCATCACTGCGGCGAATACAACAACCTGGAGGAACGATACAATAATACATCAACCTGGAGGAACAATACAATAGTACAACAACCTGGAGGATTGATACAATCAACAATTCAAACAATCCTTTTTGTTGTTATGTTAATATCAAATTGTGTGTCTTATTTCGGACTTAACTGCGAAAAGGTTATATTTCAATTAATATTAAAAATGTGCCTTTTATAACCTCAGAACAGTTTGGTTTTTTTCCCGCACATCCGAGCATTTAATTTTAGTTTAGCTTTGTTGTTGAGGAAGGTAGAATATTTAGCAAAATGTACCCGCATTTGTATTGAATTATATTTTTAAAAAAAATCAGAAACCCGCTCTCGGTGCTTCCAGCTGGGATTCGAAACTTAACCCGTCTGTTATCGTAAATCTGACAACTTAGTCTGTATGACCACTAATCTAACTACCTTGACAATTGAATGAAAATATTTTTGGTCTCTAATAGTCTAGTGCGTGTAATACTCTGGCTATGTAATGTATCATACATAATATTACTTTTAACATATTATAAATGTCAAGTTTTTATAGTGCCCTTACATGTAGCTAAGTGATAACGGTGTCTCAACCTCAGGCCAAGGAGACTAGGTTCGATTCTGCGAGGTGGTGATTAATATATTTATAGTATCTGCTCTTATCATACGAGTTCGTCCTGCTAACCAATTAGTAGCAAAGGCTAAGCGTGCTGTAGTTTGTTTAGTTAGTTTGTAAGACATGCACATCTAATTATAATAAATGGTTGCTCTACTTTAGTCACTTTCTAAGTAGTGTGACGTGTTAAACAATGGAAACTTTGTCTAACCGGTGTAATGGGTTTGCATTGGCTTGTTGCGACTCCTCCATACCTCCTGTTTCAAGGGACCTTGGTTCGTAGCCAGTGCAACCCGCTTCGCTGCGGCCTGTGGATTGATTGTTGGAACAGTCCAGTCCGGGAGGTCTGGGTTTCAATCTTGGCCGAGTTTACCGAGCCATTTTTTCCTAATTGTCCGTTTGCGAAAATACGTGGACATTTATTCTAAACTCTACACTCCTTATCCCTACCCCCTCTTCTTTAGGGTAATTTTTTAATTAGCTTACCATGTATAGGTAGTAAGACACGGTGGAAAAAAACTTAAGTTAAGAAAATAGAGAACCTACTGAATTCTTATTGATCCATAGTACGGTACGTCTTGCCCTACTTCTGTCCTAGTATAGACCTACCTTGAGAGCCATGATCGGCTGTGTCTTGTCCTAGTATAGACCTACCTTGAGAGCCATGATCGGCTGTGTATTGTCTTACTGGTGTCCTAGTATAGACCTACCTTGAGAGCCATGATCAGCTGTGTATTGTCTTACTGGTGTCCTAGTATAGACCTACCTTGAAAACCATGATCAGCTATGTGTTGTCTTACTGGTGTCCTAGTATAGACCTACCTTGAAAGCCAACCATGATCAGCTGTGTATTGTCCTACTAGTGTCCTAGTATAGACCTACCTTGAAAGCCATGATCAGCTGTGTATTGTCCTACTAGTGTCCTAGTATAGACCTACCTTGAGAGCCATGATCAGCTGCGTCTTGTCTTGAAGAGAGTCACTAGATTAGTGTGACGTGACACTGTCCAGCTCGGTATTTATACACTGCCAGATAGTGATGTAAGCTGCCTCCCTTTCACCCGCTATGTGTGCTCGACATTCACTACTATTATTACTATTATTTTTACAAAAGATGTTAATAGGAAATAAATAAATAAAACCAAATCCGTGAATCGTGCGGTCCAAGAGAAAGGTGCGATACCCCCCCATTTGTGAGTTGGGCGGTAAAGTGGGGGGGTGGGGAGGGAGGGGCTATCCATAAATCACCGGTTGGTCGGAAAGTGAGTCTGCTCTTAGTTCACTAGACGGGGACCTTGAACTAGACTGTGAACCTCCGCGCGGTGGTCAGTTCCGGGCCTTGACGATCTCACAACCGCCTTTTCTACAGTCGCGGGGTCTGACGTCGGGGCTTGGATCCCTGTCGGGTGTACAAAGGTTTTTTTATTTTACAAACTGGTTCTACACTCTCTATCCACGCAAATGCGGGTACACTTCCTGTGAATTCCACTTTCCTCATCCCTAACACACTGGCGTTATAAATACATGTGCGTTTAGCACAGGAGATGGTTTCTTTACGTTCTTCGCGTCTTCACGCCCTTCCTGGCCATCCGCCCTATGAAGTATGGAAGAGGGAGGTAGAATTTAGAAGAGATGTAGCCGAATTTTCGTGGATGGAGAGTAGACAACCATATCAGGCAAAATTGACCCGAACAGACGAGGTTGATTTTAGTCCGCTCGCCCATTGGTGCAAATTCAATGCTATTAATTTCCTAATATGAGTGGTAGGGATGAACAGGGTTGATTAAAGGAAGTGCACCAACATTAGTGGGGAAATAAGAGGTGAAAGTTACAGGAATGAAATCAGCTCTAGCACATGATTGGATTCCGTTAAATAAAAAGTTGAATTTGGATATTCTGTTAGTAAAAATAAAATGGTTAAAAAGTTTAACAAATCATTTTAAATTTGTCCGACACCTAAGCTTAGTCGGTAACTTGTTCGGGTTCGATGCCCGGTATGATTGGAAAAAATATATACATTGTGAAATTGAGGTTTCCCTCCTTTCTCAATGAAGAACTAACGATCAAAGGACTGGATGCTGTGTCTGTTCTACCTATAAGTTAGTTCATATTTCATGTACTATCATTAGGTTCAGAAAGTACACGTTAAACACCTTCAGTAATCGATAAAACACTTAAATTTAAATGCACTTAAAAGTAGAAAAATTATGGATAAAATTCTTCTTCTTAATATATAACCATTTAGTTACAATAATTCGTTATAACGGCCGGTTAAAACACGTAGGCCTTTCTTACTTTTTTTTTTAACCAAAAAATCATTTTTGGACTGATTTAAAAAAATAATGTTAACAGAAATGTGCAGTTGATTTGCTTTTTCTGTAATCTCAGGCGACAAAGGCAATAAACGATAGACTTCTGCTAATGATATTATATAAATATGTGTGTGATTATCATTTAAATTTAAAAAATCAACCGTAATTCACATTTAAAGGGTCAATTAGTCAAGCTCGTGGGAATATTTTAATATTACTTTGCGTAGATGTTATAAATTTAAAATGGTTTCAATGAACCTAAAATAAGTTTATTTTAATATGCTCATTAAAACGCGTTTCGGGAGATCTGTGCGGTTTGTAATTATCTTTCATGTCCTGTCATTGTTTCTCCAGGTTATGATATTCTTATCAACTAAATTTGTTCAAATAATTACGTAATGGTGAATTCATGTTTACTTTTTGATGTTTAGTGTATTGATGTCATTAACATTTTGGAAGGTGACCTGGTGGTCTAGGGGTAGGGTGTCAGACTTCTGTGCTGGAGGCCGGGGTTCAATCCTTGGTCCCGGCACAGATTTATCTGATTTCCAAACCCTTCCTTCACCTCTGACAAGACATCTTGTGAATGTAAATGCCAGGTCTCCACCGTGGTTCGGATTCCACGTTAAACTGTAGGGCCTCCATTTCATCTCACAATCACCCTACCATTACACATTGGCGTAAGTGCGTATAACCCGAACGGGTAGTAAGACGTGGTGCTAGTAAAAATAATAATAATAACATTTTGTACCTATAGATTATAATGGATCTTGACGTTCCATGTGCCCCTGAACTCAGATCTTACAATTCTGCGTGTGTACCCGGGGCTACAGCCCGAACTGTTTGATAGGCTTACAATTCTGTGTGTCTGTACCTGGGGCTACAGCCCAAACTGTTTGATGGGTTTACAATTCTGTGTGTCTATACCTGGGGCTACAGTCCAAACTGTTTGATGGGTTTAAAATTCTGTGTGTCTGTACCTGGGGCTACAGTCCAAACGGTTTGATAGGCTTACAATTCTGTGTGTATGTACCCCGGGAAACAACCCAAACGGTTTGATAGGCTTACAATTCTGTGTGTCTGTACCTGGGGCTACAGCCCAAACGGTTTGATGGGTTTACAATTCTGTGTGTCTGTACCTGGGGCTACAGTCCAAGCGGTTTGATACGCTTACAATTCTGTGTGTATGTACCCCGGGCAACAACCCGAACTGTTTGATGGGTTTACAATTCTGTGTGTCTGTATCCCTGGCTACAGCCCGAACTGTTTGATGGGTTTACAATTCTGTGTGTCTATACCTGGGGCTACAGCCCAAACTGTTTGATGGGTGTACAATTCTGTGTGTCTATACCTGGGGCTACAGTTCAAACGGTTTGATAGGCTTACAATTCTGTGTGTCTGTACCTCGGGCTAAAGCCCAAACGGTTTGATAGGCTTACAATTCTGTGTGTCTGTACCTCGGGCTAAAGCCCAAACTGTTTGATGGGTTTACAATTCTGTGTGTCTGTACCCCGGGCTACAGCCCGAACTGTTTGATGGGTATACAATTCTGTGTGTCTGCATCCTTGGCTACAGCCCGAACTGTTTGATGGGTTTACAATTCTGTGTGTCTGTATCCCTGGCTACAGCCCGAACTGTTTGATGGGTTTACAATTATGTGTGTCTATACCTGGGGCTACAGCCCAAACTGTTTGATGGGTTTACAATTCTGTGTGTCTATACCTGGGACTACAGTCCAAACGGTTTGATAGGCTTACAATTCTGTGTGTGTGTACCCCGGGCAACAACCCAAACGGTTTGATAGGCTTACAATTCTGTGTGTCTGTACCCCGTGCAACGACCCAAACTGTTTGATGGGTTTACAATTCTGTGTGTCTATACCTGGGGCTACAGCCCAAACGGTTTGATAGGCTTACAATTCTGTGTGTCTGTACCCCGGGCAACAACCCAAACGGTTTGATAGGCCTACAATTTTGTGTGTCTGTACCCCGGGCAACAACCCAAACGGTTTGATGGGTTTACAATTCTGTGTGTCTGTACCCCGGGCTACAGCCCAAACTGTTTGATGGGTTTACAATTCTGTGTGTCTGTATCCCTGGCTACATCCCGAACAGTTTGATGGGTTTACAATTCTGTGTGTCCGTACCCCGGGCTATAGACCAAACTTTTTGATGGGTTTACAATTCTGTGTGTCTGTACCCCTGGCTATAGCCCAAACTGTTTGATAGGTTTACAATTCTGTGTGTATGTACCCCGGGCTATAGCCCAAACTGTTTGATGGGTTTACAATTCTGTGTGTCCGTACCCCGGGCTATAAACCAAACTTTTTGATGGGTTTACAATTCTGTGTGTGTGTACCCCTGGCTATAGTCCAAACTGTTTGATGGGTTTACAATTCTGTGTGTCTGTACCCCTGGCTATAGCCCAAACTGTTTGATGGGTTTACAATTCTGTGTGTATGTACCCCGGGCTATAGCCCAAACTGTTTGATGGGTTTACAATTATGTGTGTCTGTACCCCGGGTTACAGCCCAAACTGTTTGATGGGTTTACAATTCTGTGTGTCTGTACCCAGGGCTATAGCCCAAACTGTTTGATGGGTTTACAATTCTGTGTGTCTGTACCCCGGGCTACAGCCCAAACTGTTTGATGGGTTTACAATTCTGTGTGTCTGTACCCCGGGCTATAGCCCAAACTGTTTGATGGGTTTACAATTCTGTGTGTCTGTACCCCGGGTTACAGCCCAAACTGTTTTATGGGTTTACAATTCTGTGTGTCTGTATCACTGGCTACAACCCGAACTGGTTTATGGGTTTACAATTCTATGTGTCTGTATTCTGGCTACAACCCGAACTGTTTGATGGGTTTACAATTCTGTGTGTCCGTACCCCGGGCTATAGACCAAACTGTTTGATGGGTTTACAATTCTGTGTGTCTGTATCACTGGCTACAACCCGAACTGGTTTATGGGTTAACAATTATATGTGTCTGTGTCACTGGCTACAGCCCAAACTGTTTGATGGGTTTACAATTCTGTGTGTCTGTACCCCGGGTTACAGCCCAAACTGTTTGATGGGTTTACAATTCTGTGTGTCTGTACCCCGGGCTATAGCCCAAACTGTTTGATGGGTTTACAATTCTGTGTGTCTGTACCCCGGGCTACAGCCCAAACTGTTTGATGGGTTTACAATTCTGTGTGTGTACCCCGGGCTACAGCCCAAACTGTTTGATGGTTTTCGTTCAAAATTGATATTTAAATGTTATTGCCATACCTCGAGGCCGAATCGAAAGTTTGATTCTAGTGCTAACATTTAAGCGTAGTTTACTTAAAACTGAATTTTGATGATTTGTCATTCTTACTAAACTAGGGTTTGTAACGAATTGGCTCAAAATGGGTATTTGGAGAGAGTTTCACATGCTCGTTTTTCTAAATCATTGTTATTTGTGAGGGTCGTATATATTTTGTTTGAAATTTTAGCAAACGTAAAATTTCTAATTTAAATAATTATGTTCTCATTTAAAAAATTCAAATGTATTTATTTTGAAAACTGTTTTTTTTTTGTTAGAAATAAGCACCGTGGTAATATTATTGTTGGTGTTGTGGCTACACTGCAAAATGAACGTACTCAGGTTATTTTGAGGTACCATTCTGGTTGTACTCTTGTGTGCTAACTGCGCTAATGTGTTAGAGATTAGAAAGGTTTAATTTAGATGAAGTGTACTCACATTTTCGTGGAGGGAGAGTTGAAAACCTCTTAGGAAAGACCACACGGAGTGCACCTCGACTGGGATCGAACACCAATCTCCCCGTCACTTGCGGCCGGTCTTTTTTTTTCAAGGCTGACGTCTTAGACTATGCGTCCACCAAAGTAAAAGCAATGGGCTGGTAGTAAATGAGTGTTTCCACAGTTCACGGCGCGTGCCGCTGATCTCCTCACGTGGGTTAAAACAGCTCCTAGGATCTTGGTAGTAATAATAATAGATCGGACTGTAACCGAAACACCGTGCTACTCCTGAATGTTTGTTTCCCGGCGTGCACCAGTTACTCTGCTGTGCAAGGCCGTCTGAAGGCCGTCCCTTTTACTTGTTTCGCCCAGCCCGGGTTCGATCTCTGACCAGTGCACTTCCGCTACCGCTTTATGGAGCGACATTTCTTTGAATGAAAATAAAATACGAGAAAGTTAATTTATTGTGAACGTCTTATTATTTTCACGGGAAACTACTTTTTTTTTAAAATGCCATCGTTAAATTATATTTTCTAAAATAAATAGGATGTGGTAGCGAACCTTTAGTGGGTACCATACGCTTCAGTTGTTGATGTTTATAAAAAAAATGTTTTTTTTACCGATTTACAGATATGAAGCGATGGGTAGTACTATAATGGAAAGTTATAGTTATATTTTTAACATATCTCACTTCTTACTAATATTATAAATGCGAAAGTTTGGGTGTTTGGATGTTTGTTACTCAATCGCGCCAAAACTGTTGAACAGATTCGAATGAAACTTTGTACGTGGGTAGAGTATGTCCTGGAATAACATATAGGACTATTCCCAACCTTTGTACGTTGGTAGAGAATGTCCTGGAATAACATATAGGACT
>CABFVX010004788.1:0-59924 GCA_902151425.1 Timema shepardi
TATGTATGTATGTATGTATGTATGTATGTATGTATGTATGTATGTATGTATGTATGTATGTATGTATGTATGCATGTATGTATGTACGAAACCTTGACACAGGAATGCAGACAGATTCGAACCATGCATTTGCACAGGGTCATTCATTCCTCTTAGTTTAAGGTAGAGTCTGTGATGGGAGTGTGGAATCATTGACTGGTTAATGGTTTATCAGAAACACAGCTACATGACACAGGTTTGACATTTATACCACCATTTGTATAAGATTTAATGTTAACAAAGGCAGCATGGGGGATAACATAATTAGTGTTGAACCTAACATGTCAGAATAGGCTTTGTGGGATGAATAGGTAGTGGCAAATAATCGTGAGGTACGTTTAATCTGGTTTATTTAAATAAATCAATTAAGCTACTAGTGTACAATGTGATTTAGGATTTAGAATTAATTGATAGTTTGGTAAAAGGTACTTGTTCTGTCATGTCCCTACTCAGCAGTCCGTATCCTGACCTATCTTCAACGCTATAACCCTAGCTGATATCGAGCACTTGACCGTCTGGCGCTGTGCTGTTATTAACAAACTCTGACTTCATGGATGGGTTAGGGCATCCATCACTGTGCAAAGTAGTGACTCAAACTGTGGGATATTCTCCCCACAAGTTGGTTAGATTTGGTAGCGGATTATGTAGAGCACTTTGGACCAGCTCCACTAGCAAAAGTCGTATTTCTGACCAACCCCCTCCCCCTCTCTCTCCCTAAAAGTCCCAAACTCACTGTTATATACTCAACTAGTTTTGTTATGCTACTTGGCAAAACAACTGACCTAGTCTGAATATTCGACTGCTGAGCCAGGAGATTTGAAAGTGTGGGTTCACTCATTAGCTTATGTCATACTTACATGCTCTAGATTTACTAAGGTTACAAGCTATGACATTATTCATTTTATATCAAAATTTAGAGTTAAGAAGAAACTATTTCAATATTTTATCCAAGAGATTAGATTAAACTAATAGTATATATAATGTGATGTAGGGAACAGAGGTCTACAATATACTTAATATTTTTTTCCTTTCGACAGCTGATGGAAAGAAGGTATGGATATGGGAAAGACTTGGTATTGGTATTTATGGATGTGGAGAAGGTATATGATAGCGTGGATGGAAATAAAGTTTGGAAAGCGATGGAGGAGTCCGAAGTGGGAAGAGGAGTTGTAATAAGAGTGAAAAGCATGTATGAGGATAACAGGAGTTGTGTTAAGATGGAGAGTTGAAGAACGTAGTGGCTCCAAATAAAAAATGAAATGACGCAGGGGAGTACCCTTTCACCATTACCATTCGTAATGGTAATGGAAATGGTCATGAACAAATTGGCAGGAAAACTCGGGGAGGAAAGAATGAAAGCCATGATGTTTGCTGATAGCTTGATGGTATGGTGGGAGAAGGATGAGGAAGTACAGGAACAGCTACAAGAATTGAATGAGGAAGTGAAAGAGTGTAGAGCGAAATTAATGGGAAGTGATGGTAATGCCAAGGAAGAGGGGAAGGCCTAACAAAGCTATAAGGTTGGCTTGAGTAGAGCTGAGAAATATACAGAACGTAAAATATCTTGGAAGCGTGATTGAGACAAAATGTGGAACTAGAGAGGATTTAATGAGAAAAGATCCGGGAAGAGAGTTGTTCTATAGGTATGTAAGATACCTGCTATGGAGAAGATAAGTGCCCTTGAAGTGTAAAAAAGTGATGTATAGGGTGTGCTTTGTACCCATTTTCACACATGTGGCAGAAACATGCACAATGAATGTAAGAGAGACTAGGAAAGTGGAGGCCATGGGAATGAAGTTTGTGGGGATCATGTTAGCTGTAACGAGGAGAAAGAAGATTAGGAATGAAGTTATCCTGGAAAGAGTGGGGGTACAGGGAGTACATAAGATAGTAGAGGCAGCAAGACTTAGATGGTATGAGCATATAATGAGAATGGAAAAAGAGAGGTTCCCAATGAAAATGTTTAAAATGAAGTATGTAGGAAAAAGACCGCAAGGGAGGCCAAGAAAGAGATGGGAAAATCAGTTAACAGAAAGTGTTCAAGTGAGAGGAGAAGAATGGAAGAAATTAAAGGAGGAATAGTGATGGAAGGATGGAGGAAGATGGAGACATTTTACTAAACTGACCCGGCCATAGACTGGAAAGTTGATGATGATGATGATGATGATCCAAGAGAAATCTCAACCTAATATCCAAAGAGAAGCTTCAACTTTAAATCCAAAGAAATATCACAAGACTACTAACTTCAACCAGCCCAACGCCGGGCACATGCAGCTAGTAAATAAATAGGATAAATATAAAAAATAATAACTAATTTGGTTATCAACTGATGGAAATTTTAATTGTCTTAGCTGAATGATGTTGCCGTTTGTTGTTGGGAATACTCTGATTATGTTGGTGGTGTGGCAAGAGCCAAAGTCTTTACTCTGTGTGTAAGCATGGAAAGAAACTGAATTCTGCGGATTTCTATAGTTGATATTGAAACTATGATTGTTTATGGGAGTTCTCAAAGAGCCTGTTGTATGAGTACAGTGTTTTCAGCTTCACAAAGGATTAATTTAAGTTGGTAAATCAAATTGAATGTGCTGCAACCAAAGTGGCCTTGATGTATTGTTTATGATTGTTATTCCTTTCGAATGTCATGCTGGGTTGATAGGTCTTGTAGGTGCTGCAGCGTTGTTTCATACATGGGTAAGAATCTTTTGTTGTGTGGACTGAAGCAAAATTGTGTCTGGGGTCAGACAGTTTTGGGAGTATTAGGAGGCTATGAAAATTAGGGGGTGGGGGGCCTTTTGAAAGAGATCCCAACAGGCGAGATGAGATAAGTTTTTTTTCCTTAAAATAATAAACGAGTAGTTACAAATATGATAATTTATGTGTTACTGTGAAAATGAAAGAACCTAAATAAAGCAAGTGTGGATAGAGAGTGAAGAAATAAGCTTATTTGTTTCCTTTAAGCCCTTACTAAAATATATTTTCCAGTTGAATTTTTTCTTATCACTTACATTATTTTACAGTGTTTCCATACTAACATCTAAATTAGTAGGCAACTATAAGTATTTTATAATTTAATTACAACAATCAACTATATTATATAATATAAAATGCACCACTAGACCAATCATTGTATTTTCTTGATACTTGCCTTTTTTCACTGAACGTCAAAATAGTGACAATTGACCCTAATAGTCAAAAATGTTTGGACAAAATAAAATTTTATCTTGTCATTAATAATTTACTAAATTACATTTTTAAGTTTATTTCCTTCCATAACTATTCATCTTTTTTTTAGAACTAAATTGATGGTTTCTTAGCAATTTTGACGACACAAAAGCAATAAAAAAGAGCTTAAAATAAATAATTAGGAAATAAAATGTGTTATTAATAATAAATATGTTAACATTACTTTTCATTTAATCTTAAATTAATGTCACTAACTAATATTTAGAATACCAAAATGATTCACAATTCAACTAAACAATTTATTGAATGCATGCGTGGGTTAACGGCATTTACGATTTTGAAATCAAGGTACCTATTGCTTTCATTGTTTACTATATATTTCGTGTTCATTTTTTTTACAAATTTGAATAAAGGGTTGCCGGTTTCTTCCCAGAAGAACACATTTCCTTTGTCAAGGAGGGTCAGAGGTGAGCCACCGTCATCGGTTTATCGTCACAACATAAGGTACGTTCAAACATTTAACTTAATATTTACTGATAAAAACTAAAATGATGGTAAAACCTTTGATAAATAAGCCTGTGTTAAAATAAAGCTTTTAATAAAAATGCTTTTAAGGTAATTAACTCAGGATATAATTAAATTACTCTACTACTTTTCTGTAAAGAACACGAATATAATTAAAAGTATGTCTGTGTGTGTGTGTGTTTTCTCACACCATAGCTTCAAAACCATGCAAACTAAAAACCCCACATTTTTTTAATACTATATCAGTCCTCAATCAAAATTATGTATTTATTTAGAGCTAATTAATAATAACAATAAGCTATTATATTAATGGAAATCTACTTTTTACAAACAGCTCTCTAATATTTAGTTAAAAAATAGAATATTTATCTCAAGGGGCCCAGCTAGACTAATTTATTATAGTACAATAGGATCGGACTAATTCGACATTGGTTAATTCGAAAAATTGGATAGTTCAAACCCCCCGTTTCCCTTTGAAATTCCTATTTATTTCAATACTAAAAATTACATTTAATTCGAATTTTAGAAGGAAATATTTGGACGATTCAAAGTTTATTCAGTGCATTGTTAATTATTTCTAGTAAATATTTTTTATTTAAATCACCCCCCTACGCCAAGAATGTCAAATAGAGCTAGATATTGAAGTATATTAAAAGAGAAAGCACCTACAATAATGGAAAACCTGAGAAGATTCACTAAATCCCAACCAGGAATGAAGCGTGGAAGAAAACATTTTTATTGAACTAGAAGATTTTATTTTTATTGCGTTAAGATAAGAAAACTACAATAAACCAGGATCACTAATTCCCACCCCTCTCCCGTTTTGTCATTTAAGTGTAAAAACTGTTTTAATTATGCAATTTTCGTATGTTAATTTTTCCAAGGTTTAAATTTGTGTTTAATTTTTCTTGTTTTTTCATGTATGCACGTAGTATTTGTATTTATGTGTAATATATTTTGAAGTCATTGATTTGTTGAGTATCAACTGTCTAGATACTAATAAAAATGGTTAGTCCGAATTTTGAATATTTAAAAATTTTACAGATATCCCTTGGACTTCAAACTAAAACAAAAATTATACTGTAGCACCCTTGAATCATGATTTCTAATAAGGATTATTTTAAGGGGATATGGTATTTTAATTTTTTTAGTAAGAAATTCACCATTCTTTTCTGAAATAATGATACTAAATTTAATGATTAAAAGTAAAATAATATTTATTTTTAGTTAAAATAAATTAGGCACATACTCACCAATTTATTTACCTATAAGTTTATTTATTTAGCTTGACATTTTAGTAAAGTTTTCACTTTACATTGGTCACACTGTTTTAAAATACTTTTGAAATGCCAGTTAATGATAAATAAATTATTGTTTGTTATTATTTATTATTATTATTGTTTGTTATTAATGCTTGTTACTAGGCCTAACAAATAATATTCAATAAAATGCCAAGATTATACAAAGTTTGGAAGAGAAGAAAATAAAGTGGGAATCAATATAGTCTTGAGAGTTTTAATATTGTTAACATTGTTGCTATTTGTGAATCTGAAGGAACATCAACACCTAGGTTAGGTAGTGAAATTGACAATAATTGTTCTAAGCCTAAATTTAGCCCTAACATAACTACCTCCAACACAGAAGAATACAAAGAAAATCATAAACAGATATGTGTAACAAACTTTCAAGGAAGTAGTGGTGGAATGAGGTTGCAAAAGCAGATAATATTTTTTCAAGATCTGAAGAAATATATGGTGTGCGATAAGGTAAGATGATATGAGATGATATGAGATGGTGACTCAAAGGTATTTTAAAAAGTTGTTTAAAATAATCCTTACGGAGAAGATTTTGAAATATCTAAGCTGGAATGTGTATGACATGTCCAGAGAAGAATGAGAGAAAGATTGAGGAAACTGAAGAAGGATTTGGGAGGTGTTGTTTTGGATGATGGAAAACACATTGGTGGAATAAAAGGTAGACTTACGAAATGAAAAAATATGTGTGGGCAACATTTTTATACAAAACGTCCACAGACACTATCCCCAACATGGTTTATGTAACATGAATTGGTGTTAATATAAAAAAATCTTTGGGATTAGAGAAAACATACCCTACTGTGTACAAATGTTCGCATGGTAGAACCCAAACTTTCAATGAATTCTTAAATTTTATAATTTGTACTAGGCATAGGATTCCAAAAACAACATTCGTGGGTGATGAAAACCTAAAATCTGGTATGTAGCATATGATGCAGTACTTAATTTCAATAACGGCCATCTAACAAAGCATTAGAAAATGGGAACTGAACCAGGTAGGCCTAGGCTCCTATTAATTGTGTAAATAAGGTTTTTAAAATTGACATGGACCAAATCAGAAATGCCGAATATACTGTGGAAGAATATTTCAAGACAGCTCGACAAGCAAACAACAAATTTAGAAGGAAGATTGTAGAAAAAGATGTTGATGACCCTGAATATGGTCCTGATCTACATTAACAGGTGCAAACATTGCTTTATATAAGGTATTATTACTACTAAATATGTAGACCTACTTGCAACTATTTTCTTTTCTTTAAATTAATTAAAGATAATGAGTGAAAACTTTAACCAGATGTTTATGACACTATACAAACTGAACCACTTTTGGGACCATAGGTTTGATATTCACCCTGTAGTGTAAAAAAAAAAAGTCACAACCTTTCATTAAATATATAAAGCTTATGNAAAAAATCCTATATCACCAAAAAAGTGATTCGCTTTCAAGAACACATATTTTTAAGATACGATAAAAATTTCAAGTCATATTCATAAGTACCAGTACCTAGATTCTGAGGAAAAGGTACACAAATATCAATTTAACATGGAGCGCATAAAGGTGTCCATCTCCCCTTAAGGGGAAAAAGTATCTGTCAAAAATATAGGCCTAGCAAATATCCTCTATATTTCCAGTTTTAAAGATCATGTACAAAAAAAGCCTTTATATACTTTTCCAAGGAGAAAATAAACACAAGTATATATATATATATATATATGTGTGTGTATATATATATATATATATATCACTGCGTCTTACTACCCGTTTAGGTTATACACCTATGTAGGCATACTAATTACACTAATGGCTTAGGAATTAGGAAGGTTTAATTAAAAGGATGTGCACCCACATTTGCATGTAAGGATAGTGTAAAACCACCCTCATTGCACCTGACTGGGATCAAATCTCAATCTACCCCTCTCAGGCAGTCTAGTTCAACATGAAAGTAGCGTGTTAGACCATGTGGCCACTGAAGTGGGTCACAAGAATATTGGAAAACAAAATATTGTCATTGATATG
The DNA here is from genome assembly GCA_902151425.1 of Timema shepardi. Lineage (NCBI taxonomy): Eukaryota > Metazoa > Arthropoda > Insecta > Phasmatodea > Timematidae > Timema > Timema shepardi. The sequence continues at coordinate 7,081 of CABFVX010004788.1, forward strand.
TATTTGAAGGGATGGGTCACTCTCCAATTATTAGGAAAAAACCATGAAGCCTACTATTTTTATGTAAGATTAAGAATATTCCATTACATAATTTCAATAGAAGTTTATTAAGAATATTAGACCCCATAACACAATAAATTTACAATATTTATCAACAAAACCAGTTTTCATAAAATGTTTTACCTTTTTATTGAACAAAATATGTTTTAAGCCATCCTGGACTAGAGATTTAAGTTGTGCTATTATTTTATACTGGTTAAGAAATACATATTATCCCAAGATTAGGCCTATGCAATAGTTTATTATTTTAGGTCTTTGCATTGAAGGTAACATAATTTGACCATAGAAGTTATTTAAATACATTGTCTAGCTATCAGTCAAATACTTTCTAATTTATTGATGATAAATTTAGTTGATTCATTGTTTTAGTAACATTTATTTTCAAAAGATGGGAAGAGAGATTCATTACACATTTATATACTATCACACATTAGGTGTAACATGAAATAATGTACTTTTCTAACTTTATTAAATTTGGCCAAACTATTTAAAAGATATCAAGTGCATTTTAACAATAATTAATAGACACATCATTAACTTATTATTAAATAGCCTTTTAAAATATAACAATGGTTTCCTATTAAATGTGAGTAGTATCCACATGTTTAATATTTAATGATTTTTGTTTTGAAACTTGGGCAAGCTCAACATTATTGAAGGTTTGATGTATTAAATAAAAATGTGTTTCATAGGGCTAATGGTTGTATGGGTATGATTTGCAAGAACAACTAACTTAAATTTTATTTTGTATTTAAGTGATTATGCACCTTTTGATTTATAAAATATCTTTACACATACACAACCTATCGTATGTATAAAAATATTATATTTGTGATATTTGATAGAACTGAAAAGGAAATAGTCCACATTATGGGTAGAACTGGGATTCTTTAATGTTTTTATATGTCATATTATGAGAAATTTAATGTTTTTGACCATGTATACAAATAAAAACAAAAGCAAATTTCCAATGTTAACTAATTTAATATTGCAATATAATTTTATAAGTTATAGTTTTTTTTAAAGACTGTGTTTGAAACAAGCCTAATTTTTGTAAATAAATAAGTAGGTTCTATTCTTTTATTATTTTGATTATAAACACTTTGTACATCGTCTAATGAAACTATCTAAAGTGGACTGTCACTCATTTCGATCAAAATTGGAAGCTATCCCAATGGTGTCAGATATATTTAGACACATGATGTATTTTGGTGCAAAATATTTATACTATCCCACACCTTAGTTCAGTCGCTAGTTTGTCTGTCTACCGAGCTAAGGGTCCCAGGTTTGATTCTTGGCACGGCCGGAAATGTATCATTGGTGAAATGTGGGTTTCCCTTTTCTCATAGGAATTAACGGCCAGAGGACTGGATGTTGTGCCTGCCGTAGTCTTAAGTTAGATTATGAGGAATATGAAGCTAAGACAGGCCTAGCAAGCCGGTAGTGGGAAATATATGACTTGAATCACATACTGACCCAGGTCACAGGCTGGGAACAGTAATGGATGTAAAAAAAAGTATTATTCATACTAATGCTTATAGCTCATTATACGAACCAAGCTAACCTTTCATGTATGACTGAATTAAATTTTTGATGAAATATTGATTTTAAAATATTTTATGAGAAGGAATTGAAGTCAATATAGATAGCCCAATACATTAGGAATCCATAGAACTGTGCATAAAAATAGCTTGAATTTGGTCTGTGAGCATGTTTGAGAATATTGTACTGAGCTCAATGCAACATATTTAAGAATCTCAGAACTAAATGATAATTATGTTATGTTTAGGTTTTGTTTGCTTGGGACAGTTAATAATAATAAAAATGTTAAATGTTACATATTAAAATACTTTTGGTGGCATGTTGTGACATTCTTTTGAATATTTACGTTCTTCTGTGAATTATATAAATATCCATCATTTTTTTATCTAAGTTATATACAATTATTTTACTATATTAATTTTGTTATCACTGAAAACTTGGTTTTGTTGTGTGTATAGATAGTAAAAAATATGTAATTTATCAATATATCACATAAAAGAATTAAAGAATCTCGCTATCGGTGTGCACAATTCCCACCAATAATACAGTCCTTTAGGGTTGTATGCAGTGAAAATAATGAATTATAACTTATTTAATAAAGATTATCAACAATTTATTAGCTCACCTTTTTATTTTTAGTATGCATGAAATTGTTTTTTATTTCCTCCCTTTAATTTAATGTGTGTTGAATTTGATGTATTTCAGTCCTGTGTAAATGAGACTAAAATATGTTGACTAATAAAAGCTTTTTACTATGTTCTTTTCATGAATAATTAAAAAAATACTCTGTTTTGTGTAAAGTCTAAATGAAATATAGAATGATTGTGTTATATTTACTAGTTAGTTCAGTAGTTTTAATCCTATAAATATATGTAATAATTTAAAATATACAAGATTTTCCAATATGAAATATGCTGAATATGATACCTTTTAATATGTATTTATTCAAACAGCCTATTAATTGTGTTTGTTTAGTATGGCTTTAAGTAATAATGGTTAAATTATGTTCTTCTTTGTTCAGATATTGTGGATTTCACTCGAGTTAATAAAATCTATTCTCATATCCTGTCCCATCCACACCTACGCCCAAAAAGAAATAGTGATTAATGCAAAATGAAAATTTTCAATATAATTTACTAAATCTATTTTATGCGTGTCAAAAATTAATTTTCCATTAAAATGTTCATGAAATTGTTTGTACAGTAAGACACAATAAATTAATTCATAGTATATTTTTATTATCTTCTAATGATAACTATGCACTTATTTATACCATGAATATTTCTGATAAATATGATGATATCACACATTTATTTCAATAATTTCAAATCTATCATCATTAATGGTTTTATTATTAATATTGACTTTTTAATTACAGTATCTAAATTATACACAATTTTAAAATTCATTTACGGCAATTTAAAATGTGGGTTTATCATTAAAAAGATTAAAAATTGTAAACATGTTTTATGCTTTAATAATTCTCAACGCGACTGCTTAGCTATAAAAAAAACATAATACAAAATGTTCTTATACTAAAATAGCAAAATTATAAAATAAAAGATCATTCTAAGAACATATTGGAAACCAAAACATTTGTAAATAGATTGGTTAAAGATATGTTGATATTTGTATTTGCTTTCATCATATGATAATAATATTTGCTCTCTAATACATTAAACTAGGCTTGTATGGATACACTAAAAACACACACAATAAAACTACTAAATACTGTTTTAAGGTATTTTGTTAGCTACTATTCACATGCTTAAATCATGGTTACCCAAAAAACAATAATATATTTAAAATAGTTATTTCAATAACAAACTTATTACAGGTTGGTACATTTTGAAAGATAAGTTTTCTTTTAATATTAATGAAATTTTAGGACATAACACTAGGCATAATATCTATGTCATGCACTTTTAGAGATTGTAATGCCTTTCTTATGACTATTTTGGCGAAAATAATAGTTAAAAATCGCACAATGAAAATTGTTAGTTAGTGATGGTGTTTGGGAAACCTTTTTACTTCTTTTTGTAAGTGGCTCTGGTGCATTTATGTCCTCATTGTCACCTTCTTTGTCTTCTATAAACAGATTAACTTCTGTAGGTTTAAAGCATAAAAGATCTTTTGACTTGTCTGAAAAGTATGGTCGTATCTTTCTGAAAAAATATTTCTTCCGCTCAAATGACAAACCAGCTGGTGTTATTTCTTAAGGGAAATCTTGTAATTTTAACTTATCAGGATTAATTTTATTATGAGTAGTAGGCCCATGCTATTCCTTGTGTCATTATCAGCTATTAAAGTCACAACAAAAGAACATCACCTCAAAATTAATGTTTGTTATTCAGATATCTAGAAGATAAGGTCCCATTTCTTAGCCATGACACAAGTTTATTAAAAATTCATTATTTTAATGCATTTACTGCAATCTATGGGTGTATTTTTGAAAAGTAAAGAATTGAAGTAGATTATAAATACTACAGAAAGAGTTTACTATCAGAATTATGGTCGCATGAACAGCTGGAAGATAAGGTCCCATTTCCTAAACATGACAGGGGTTTATAAAAATGAATTTTACTGCCATCTATTGGTGGATTTTTAATAAGAATAAGAATAATAATAAAAAACGGAAGTTGGAGATAAATAATACAGATAGCTTTTGCAACAAAAAAAGAAAAATTTAATTATTACACCTGATATACTGTTTTTTGCATTATCTTGAAACTTCCCTGGGAAGATAAGGTCCTATTTCCTGTGCACGCTCACATGTATGTATATACACCCACACACACATAATGCCTTTGTGCAAGATATGATTTTGTATTCTGAAATTGAGGCTGCCATAAATATTTTAATTCATTCATTTAGCTCAAAAACCAGTTGGAGAAACCAATTACAAATTTGGATCAGTATGGCATCCACTATAATCAGCAGGACCCAACGTGGGGCTAGCAACAGATATGATCAATTCCTCTAAAATTAATATAAATCCAGATTAGCCTAATCATGGATAAATGCTGCTTCTTCCAACGTTAATCCACACATGTTAGGACTACTTCACTATGACTCATGCCAAAGGGCTCAACACCAAGATCACCTATCTTTTAAACAAAAGCTTTGCTTGCTGAAGCTTTGAAACTATCCTAATCTATACTATCACCTCATGTGCTATGTAACTCTTAAATTACATTAGCAATCTCTTATTTAGCTGCCAGAATTTTTTGATTGCCCTTCAAATGAAGCTTTGGTAGAATCTTACATTTTACTGGAATGGTGAAAATAAAGCCATAAATAATGTTATTTTCTTATAGACAACACATTAAAGGAAGTTGTAAAGGGGGGCGGGGAGGCTAATGGTTTGAAGCACATAAACCCAACCTCATATGGCTGAAAGTCTAGAAATTCAAGTTATATGAATACAACAACCTTATATTGAAAAAAATTAATAAAAACGCTAACAGGATTTAATAGTTTATATTTGGTAAGTTCTTGGTGAATTGGTGAAAATTATATAAATGTTGCTTGCAAAATTTCAGAATTATTCACTATATATATGACATTGGTGATGTTAGTAATCTACATTGTGAATAATTTTGAAATTTTGCTAAATATATATACACCGTTTATAATCTACATCTGAGAGGTTTCCAAACAATTAGGTATTGGCTCTCTTAATACTACAGTATGTACAATCCATTTACCCTGAGAAGTAACAAGCTTATCGTTCTTGTTTTCCCAATGGTGTGGCTTTTAAGATATATCCACAGTGGAGCCCGTAAAGGTAAAGCAGTAACTTTTGTCGTAAGCAGAGTGTACATTTAGCCTTTTGAAGCTCAATAAACATTACCAGAACAGTTCTATTTTAGGAAAAGGTTATATAACCTTCCAAAAAGTGATAACATTTTTAGCAAGATAGATTTGGGGTTCTGTGAATGATAACTTTTCATTGTTATAGTATTAAGGATGTGGATATTTTATTGTTGATTTGATTATAATGCAACATTCTTGCATGAAGCCATCCCGTTTAATGGCTTTTCTGTATTTTGGAGGGGTGGGTGAGAGGCTAAAGGCGTTAGACTCAAATTGCACTTAACTGCCGTTTATGAGGAAGAACCTCATCCGAGTATATTGTTTGTTTTTATTCATAGGGTTTTAACTGTGCTTTCCCCATCTTCTCCACGCTTATACGGGAGCATCTTTTTCAGCTACCCATCTAATTTGTATTCTTTATATAACTTTGTTAATAACCCTTGTGTTAAATGTGGTCATAAAAAAGCAGCCCTTAAAATTACAGTAATTATGTCATGCATGAATAGCCTAGTACATTATTTTTTCCCCTGTTTCTTCTTGATATTTTTGTTACCCTTAAAATGTACAGTACTAAAACTAAACATTAAATTATGTTTCAGGTGCTAGTGACCCTATTTGTGTTTTAAGCATCTGTGCTAACAATAATCAAGAAATATTAGACACATCGATCATTTAACTAAAATATGGTTTTTTGTTAATGTCAAGCACACAAACTTTAAGGCAGGGGTTCCCAACATTGTTCACTTCATGACGCACTTAGTTGAATACAATATTTTCACAGCACACTTGTATAAAATAAATGCTATATATAATACATTTTCATAAGAAATTTAAATAAGAAATTAAAATGATTATTATTGAGATGCAGTTGACAATAAGTATATTCCTCTATTGGTGCTCTCATCTAGTTACAGAGTAAATTTCTTGTTTACTTTAATTCTTTCTAAAACATTTTGACTGATGTCCTCAGACATTTCAGCGGCCTATTGTATTATTGGACAGAAATCATTTTTGACATTTGCTCTTTAGATTCTTTTAGAAGCATGGTTTCAACAATGATCTTACAAGCTAGCCTAATTACGTTTTCACCATTGACATGTAGTTTAGTGTTTTTCCGATAATTTTAGTAACTTTTAATGATGCCTGAGGTGTACTCTCTGAAACCCTTTTTTCCATTTTAGTTGCTGCCTAGTGTTGTGATTTTAAAAGACGTTCAAAATAATATGATGATGGTTTTTGGGACTCATTAGAATGTTTGGTGGTTGTATGTTGCTTCATTTTGCTCAGAACAATTGTTTCATTGCTCAGGCATTCTCTACAAAAGATACAAATAGAAATTGGTTGGGCACATTCTTCATTCCAAGTGAAACCAAAAGCTAAATACTATTGTTATATTGGCTAGCACTTTAGGTGGCTTAAAACTGAAATTAGTAGTAGATTTATAATGAGACGGTTTGTTACATTAAAAACTTGAGAAATTTTGATGGCACACTTCCAAAATTTTGCGGCAGACGTGTGAGAACCATTGTTTTAAGGCATATGAAAACATTGTTACAAAACAGTTTAATTATATTTTAATGAATAAATCCAATAATTTATCTAGTTCATCCATTCATAAAAACTCTGAAAATGTTTAAATCCAAAGTTCAATGCCACTTTTTAGTGGCATACTATTCTGAAACAAATACTTAAAAATAATTTCAATGATTGTATTTGTATCTTATTGTAATTTATGTAATAGTCTTCAATTTTATTGTGTGTTTTGATATTCTATGCCATATCCTTTGAATGTGTTTCACATATAATACTGGTTTCTTTCAGGCATGGGTATGGGCTCGTTAAGTTCCATGATGGATGGAGATCGAATGTCCACCCGATCCCAACAGCCACAAGCACAGAAAGTCTCGTTACGATTGCAAAAGTCTTTAGATGGCCGTCCCGTTAAAGACAACGAGCCTCTAACCAGTAAGTTTATATTTGGTTTAATGGTACCTATTCCACTCTTATTAATGGTTTAAGGTGTGAAGAAACTAGATTATGAAGGGGAGGAATTGTACTGTGCCTTACAAGAACATTTAAAACTAATATGGCGAAAAAAAAAAAGCCCAAGAACAGCAAATTGACTTATTACTACCTCAACCTCTAATTAAAAGGCACTGCTCCTGCATAGACCTATTACTACAGTACTAGATGACACATTCCAAGCTACTTTCTCTGCATAGAACAATTACTACTAAATTAAGTATGTATAGCAACTGACAGTGTGTGTGTATATATATATATATATATATATATATATTTACTTATTTATTTATTGCGATTAGAAGGTGGATGCCTATCCAATGCCTTTATATGGACTTATTACTGTTAAACAATGCATGTCGAAGATGGATGCACCTAATTAACTTTATTTCTGTTATTTCATATGAGGCAGAGTGTACTAAGTGTTTAAATATAGTTTATCCTGTTACACATAGATTTTATATTATTTCTATTAGTATGTAGTTTATTGTGCAGTCAGTTAAACTGGACCCTGGCATACCTTCTATGAAAAATGACCCAAACTATAAAGCTACTATACCTCTTTCGCCACAAGCTCTTCTATTTGGCCAACTTTGAAAATACTTTGGGATAGAGGGGGCGATTGTTCCTCAGTTCAAATTGAAAATCAGGTATGGGTCTGGTAGACTAGTTTGCTCAGCATAAAAATAAATGGTGGAGCCACTGCTCTTAATCCACCTGACCTCTAGGTCAGGCTATAGCACCAATATAACAAGGGGGGAGAGATACATACATATATACAAACATATATATATATATATATATATATATATGCATGAATTTATATTGTGTGTGACATAAACCGAACACTTAGATAATAATCATAACAATAATAATAAAGGGATTGAAAATCACAATATTTTAGTTTTCTCAATTGAAATAAAAATATCTACTATTTATTCTAAAATACCATAAAAATACACATACACCCACAGTAAGACAGTATACACAAATGATCAAAACAACTTCAAGATATGTCTAATTTAATTTGTACTTAGTTCATGACCTTATTTTTATTTTATCTTTAGCACCGTGTCTTACTGCCCTTTTGCCTAAGAACTAATTACACTGATGGGTTTATGGATTGGTACGGTTACATTTAGAGAAAAAGTACCCGCATTTGTGTGGCAAGAGAGTAAAAACCCATTTTGGAAAAACTACCCCTATTACCGATAACCGAGATTCAAACCTTGATCTCCCCATAATTGGCAGACTATTCTGTGAGAGTTAGACCACTCGGCTACCAAAGCTCGTTGAGTGCTGATATTTCTTCTTGTACTCTCTTCTTATCCCCAAACATGACAAGTTTATATTATTGTACACGAAGCTTGACATTAGCATCTACTTAAATAAGGTTACAGATTGACTCTGCCAATCCTTAACAACATAATCATGTTAAAAAGCCAGTACGAATAATGAAGCCTTATTTTAATATAAATACTTACATCAGATCTTTTAAAAAAAAAAAAGGTGGTTTAATACAGTCAATGCCTAAAATCCACGGTTTTTCTGTTCAAATAAGCTATTTAGATAAACAAATATTAAAAGTGGTGGTTGTGGGCGACAATTATATTTTATAATATTTAGTTCAGAAGTTCCAAAACTTCCTGGACCAGGGCATCGCAGCTATAAGGAAAAACTTAAACTTATCATGTATAGTGAAATGCAACACAAATTTTCAATACAGTCACTCGTATATATTTTAAATAATAAAATAAATCCTACAAGAAAACACATACTTCTTTTTTGTGAAAGCACTTCCTTCATATGAGTTCAGGATTCTAATGTCCCTTGAAAATATTGGGTACAGGGGCATCACACGGAAAATATGTCATCTGAAGAGTGGCGCGGTCTCAAAATGTTTGGGACCCCCTGATTTAGCTACTTTTGGGAGCATTTGATTACGTTTATGTACATCACAAAGATATTGATCTAAATATGCATTTAAGATGAACAAATTTATTTTTTAAAACAACTAAGAGCTCTAGCTTTTGAAACATTGTGTATTCATTAACTCTACAAGGCAAACAAGAGTGTATATACTCAGGTTTGAGTGCCTTACTGTTTCTGTTACATCATACATGTTTACTATTATGGAAAAGGGGTTGGTTTGTTCTAAAAGATGTAAGCACGTTCACTTAAAATTTGCATTCATGCCTTCGTTAAGGAAAGTAAATCATTTTTAAACCTAATATTTAGACATTTGATTTTTTTTTTTCCAATATAAATATGAATATTTCTAAACAAATTGAACACCATTAAATTATGTTAGCTCAAAATTTCCTTACATAATATATGCTAGCTCATAATAAATATTGTATTTTGAAGAAATGTAAAAAACTATTTTGTATTGTAATAAGACTTATTTTCCTCATTAGGTGACATATTAGGAAGAGGAAGAACATCAGAGTTTGGAAGATCAGTTCAAAGAGAAAGCATGTATATGGAAAATCAACACAGGTTAGACTTCTAGTGTAAATTATTATTTTCTAACTATTCTGTTAATTTTCTCAATTTGTTACATTTGATTTTGTGTTAAAAACTTAGATTATTTTTTCCATAATTTTTTTCCACTTTCAGGTCAGGAGGAATGATGATGAAAGAAACCATCTCTAGAAGTGGAATCACCGGATTGGAGATTGATCAATCTCGACTACAGGTTTATTTAAATTATTATCATAGCCATAGTTTAATTCCTTATTAGAACCAGCAACTAAAAGAGGAGGAAACACAATCCTGTACAATTATGTCTACTCCTATACTATTCCCAAACTGATATTAACTTAACTTAGGTACCACATATGAGACAATATACAATAATTATCATTCTCATAGTATGCATCCTTTATTCCTACAGTTACAGACGATCTAGTACTATTATCCAACAAAAAATCCAATCATTCATTATTTTATTATATATTTAAATGGAAATTAGTATAAATTGTTCTTTCTTTACCAAAAATATTTTTAAAGCATAAGGAATAATTATTGGTAATGAAATCATGATAGTAACCTTTAATTAGGGCCTCGCCGCACTCTTTAAAAAATCATATTATATTTTCTGGCATTATTTTATTATAATACTTAATCGGTTTAAAATTTGTAGCCTTTTTACTATCATGGTAAAACCAGAATAGTTCAAATTCCCTTGTAGGTATGGGTTGGATCACTGCGTCTTACTATCCCTTCGGGTAATATGTTTATTTACTAAATACGCCAATGGTTTTAGGAATGGGGGATGAGGATGGCTATATTTACAGGAAGTGTACCCGCATTTGTGTGGTGGAAGAGTGAAAAACATTTTTGGAAAAACCGCTCTCAGTCCATTTGAGCCAGATTTGAACCTCTTTATTCTCATTATCAGCAGTCTGGTCTACTGTAAAAGTAGTGCCTTAGACCATGCGACCACCATGGGGGTTAATTTGGAATATTATTCACCATATTGAAGTACTGGGAAAAATCTATTGTTTACCTAATCAGTTGTGAGTTTTCCCATGGTTAGCAAGAATCCTGTATTTTTGGAATAAAATTGTACTCGTTTTCCCTCCTTTAATAAAATTACCACGTATTTAATAGTTAACAAACACTTACTAACATTATTGTTTATCATTCCTAAAATCCAAGTACTGTAGTTTAAATTCAATGTGTTGTCTTTACTAAAGTAGGTAGTATTTATGCCAATGTATATGGGCATGGAAGTTTGCTTTAAATTACACAATATTTAGTAAAACAATATTTTTAGATATCTGTGATGGCTATTTTACAAAGCGGAAGTATTTTACCTGAAGTTGTCTGAGTAATCATGTTGTTATATTTTAATTTGGGATGATGTTTATGAAGATCTATAGTAAAGGTTTTTGCAATTTACATTTCAAGAAAATACTTGATTATTTACATCAGATTGATTATTATCAGGGCCCAGGTTTTGGTAACATGTCATCTTTTTATTGGTTCATCACATAAAATGATCATCAGTAAAAAAAAACTCGGTTCATGATCACCTGGTTGTAAGAATATAATTTTATAGGTCACTTTCTGCTTATTTTTGGTATTTTTGGAATCCAAGATCATATTTTCTTGGAGTCATTTTTAGGAATTCTTGAGGCAGTTTTGAATCATTTTAAATAATACATGTTGAATAAGTATATTTTTAAATACTATCAATATATTTTTATGATTCCATGTTGTTGTTTTTTCAACACACACTTGTCAGAATGAGGAGATAATTTAGGCCATGAATTTTGTATCCTCTTTTCTTGGTTGGATGCAAAATACACATTCCGGGTGAGACACTACAATTATGTTGTAAAGGGTTGCGTAGGAAGGGTAGATATAATTTCTGAAGCAGGTTTGTAAATATATATTATATTCAACAGAATGTAAGAGCTTAGTTGTCAAAGACTTGTCATTACCAATCTATATTTAAGTTTACATTTGTAAAGCACAGGTTTAATTTAGTGGTGCACATTTATTTCGACTCTTTGTTCATATTTTTAATTCATTTTTTGAAATTATTGGGTCTTTTTTTTAATTTCTAGGTCATTTTATAGGTCATTTTTTTATCATTTTTAGGTCATCAAAATCAAGCCCCTGATTATTATATTGCTGCCCTCAGATATCTCTACTACATTTTTAAGAGAAAATATAGTTTTCTAAAGGTGAGTTGTCAAATGGGATTAGATGCTGAATATAACTGATAGATGGCCCTGTTATCACAAGGATCTCTAAGACTCTAGAAGACAGGTAGTGCCACCCCAGAGTTTGATGGGTATTTTTTGTTTTTACAAAGGCAAAGTTAAACAATTATTATTATTAGTGTACAAAAGAAAGTATTTGTCTTCAGAAAAGGTTTATTATCATGAATATGGTTTCTTAAGCTAGAGACTAATTCAAAATAACAGAAATACATAGTATTTTGTATTATATTTTAATAATATATATTGATTAATAACTACATCAATAAACTGATCAAAATTATACTTAGTTTTAAATTATGATTTACAAATTATCAAAGTCTTTATGATTTTAAATACTCGTCTAAACACAATTTTTGTATCAAGATCGTATCTATACAACAAAAGAATTAAATTTTATATAAATATTAACATTATCTTATATACATACACATCATATTGCTTGCTCAAATATTTTTTCTATTGTCTAACATTTATACTACTAATAAATAATAAATAATAAAATTCTTATGGTCTTACAGAAAACATTCATGCAAAAAAAAAAATCTTTTGTCCTTTCAATTTAATATAAATATTCAACTTTTTATACCCATAAAGTATGAATGTGAACATTTGTCTTAATATGCACTGGCTATTGTGCTTGATACATTCTTACCACAGTGGACTCTGACCCGCCAATACGCTATTTGAAAATTTTTCTCTTTTTACATAACTGGGATTCAAAAACAAACTCCTGAGGACTCTAAGAAGTGGTAGTTTAGTGTTTAAGAATGATGATGCTTTAGTGTTCTTAGTTATGAAAGGTCCAAAGCATGAGATTAATTTATATGATAGTTTGTGATATGATGTAGTTGATGAAATGCACAAGGCACATTTGACGAATCTTCAAGATCATATAATTAAAAGTTTATACTAGACCACTTTATTCTTCTTTTTTTTTATAATTCATGTAACTCTCTCAAACACTAACATAATATTCATTTTGTATATCACAAATGCTTTGTGAAAGGGGGATATAATCTCCAGGGAAAGTCCTTAGCACACGGTCATACTTGAGATCTGGTCACGGTGACTTGGACTTCAGAACATCAAGGATTGTTATATACATACGATATCCATAATCAACCCTGTTTGCGACTAAGTTGCCATAGCTCGGCTCTAGTCAAGTAGTATGGCCACTCTAATTTATAACAAGGCACTGCGTGCAGACATCCTTGCCGCGGCAACAAGGTCACAAGTATGACCATAGGCTTATAGTGAGTCCAGAATCATTTAAGCCCTGTTTTCTTTCACACCACAAGAAATTTGAAATACATATTGATCAGGATCAAACCAGTTTCTTCAAGGGGGTTGGTAATTACCTAATTATCAATGCCTCGATGCTCTCAATCACCATAAAGTCAAAGACAATTATAATAAGAGAGATACAGTTATTATGTATATTTTGCGAATATCACATTTTTAATTGTTGTGATGTTTACAGTTTGTAGAGGCAAACTCGGAGTTGGGTGGTTCTAACTTCATGCACAGCGAAAGTCAACAACAGCAACAAACACCAGAACATCAACAACAGCAACAAATGCAACAGCAACATCTACAACAGCAACAAGTACAACAGCAACATATACAACAGCAACAAATACAACAACAGCAACAACAACAACTACAGCAGCAACAATTCCATCAGGAACAAATGCAACAGCAACAATTACAACACCATTTTCAACAACAGCAACAACAAATGCAGCAACAAACACAGCAACAAACACAACAAAATGCGCTACATCAACAACTGCAAAAAGAACAGAATACACAACAAAAACAACAACAAAAACAGCAGCAACATTTGCAGCAGCAGCAGTTACATCAGCAACATATCCAACAGCAGCAACAAATGCTTGAGCAAGAGCAGCAAGAGAGACTACACCAACAACTGCAAACAATTCAGCAACTGCAGAACAATGCTCAAAACGACAAATCCAAACCCAAATTTTTTGATCTTCAGGTTGGTGTATGTAATAATTCCAAAAGCGCCGAACCAAAAACTCCAGGATCAATTTTTAAAACTAATTTAACCTTTATTAAATGGTTTAAAACTTTTTAATCCTTTTGACTTGGTTGTACTAAATTAATGTGTAGCAAAGTTTTGTATTCTTTTAAATGTAATTTTAATCTTAGTAACTAAAGTAAGTTACAAGTCGTCCAGAAATATTCAGATTGGAACTCATTGTTTAGAAATAAGGTGAACATTTTTCAAAAATATGGTTCATACAAAGCTTTGCTTTTTTTATTTTATTTTTTATTTTCTGTTTAATATATTTTATTCAAAATTATAGATTGTTAGAAGTTATATATCTGTGTACATTTATGACAATACAATTTCACTCAATAGTTTATGGGAATATTTTAACTCAATATTATTAATAATACTACTCTCTATGTACACTGCGTTTAACCCGAAAGGTAGCAGTCTTTTTCTCTTGATGGATTACACTAAAGCCCTATCTTACAAGCTTAGTCATATTGAAACCATTTGAGGTAAGCTTGCCACCTTTCAGGATAAACAAAGGGTACTATCTCCAAGACAAGTATATAAACCACTGTTTAGTGATTTAAACAATTAATTGTCACATATGGAAACTATTTTTGATAAGACTTTTTAAATCTTAGAAACTGGTCCTGGATTTTTCATCGGTCTAATTTTAGTTTTATATCTATGTTTTTATCATGGTCCTTTGTATTTCTACTGTTTTCATCTTAGTCTCAACTAGACCCTATTACTATTACTCACAGCACGTCTACAAGTAGCAATGTCGCATTCTAGAGAGTATATTTGAATGCTTTGTGTGTTTGTTTGATCATGTTAGTCCTTGAACCTATTAGCTATTTCTTTGTTGTCAAATCACACAACTTTAATATCCACTTTGGCAGATTAAGTTTAAAAAAAACTTCAATATAGTTGTTATTCAACATACCATGTTAAATGGAATACAAAACTAGAAATTTAATTTGCGCATGACCTAGACATAATATTAACCCAACCTATATAATAATGAAGATAAACAGTTTTAAAACATGAAGGTGGGTTTAAAAGAAGTTTCACTTTTCATTGAAGAGTTTAACTTGGGAAACATAAATATGGAGCACCAAAGGATTGTTCACTTTAAACATAAATCGAAGGAAACAAATCACGTCATTTATCCGAGGCTCCTAGCCGTTTGGTGCTCCTTTCTCCCGCAGCAAACGTCCAATAAGAAGTCCCGTGCTGCTAGATTCGAGCCAGCTGATTGGTCCCCTGTGACTGACCTTTCACCAATCCTGGATGTGTCTCCATCGCTAGAACGGGCAGAGCAAGAGCTGATGCAACGATTCCAGGTAAACCCTCTTCCCCTTTCAGAAAGGTCTACCTAGAGATAATCTAATAACAAACAGACGTCTTCAGAACAATCTCTTCAGATGCAGTGTTTCAGGTGATCCAAATACTTTCTTCACTGATGTTGATCAAATATGTGTTCATGGAGTTTGATTTCCACTCAACAAGCAAAATGATATTTTAGAATAGAAATAGTAGATTAGATTACTATAGTAATACATTTTTATAGGCTGCATGCTACTCATACAGCACAAAAGTATTAACAGGTAATCCATAAACAGCACGTCAGAGGTAAACAAAATATTCGCAATGTTCAAAATGAATTTAAAAAACTGGGTAATTAATTCCCTCCCTCCATCCTTAAACACTATATATAAATAGCTAGTTAGTGTAAATAATCACCATAGAACAACAAAGGAAAATATCTTACATATCTAATAACAAAATATATATATATATATAATATTTGACAATTTAAAGTGGGTTTTGGTTGAGCTTATAATCATGCATAACTCTTAACTAATAGTGAATAATACATAGAGCATAAGGCACTAGAAGTTGAAATACATTTTTTTCAATGATTCCTTTCTTAATCAAGAAATAGTGAATAGTGCACAATGCAATTGATTTAACTTTAACTTAACTTTGTATGTGTCATACATGGAGTTGAGCATAGATGGATGACCCTAGAACTTAAGACATATCAGCCAATAAGAATGCAAAAAGAGGCTTTAGCCAATTAAAGTCAGAATACTCAGAAGATGCTAAATATCTTTTTTTCACATTTGAAATGTTTTGTGGTAGCCATACTAGTTTGTTATTAATTAATTTTCATTGTTTTAGTATCAACGACGACTATTGTAAATGTTATTGAAATTAAGTGTGAAATATTAATTTTTTTATTATGTTATTGAAAAGAAGGTATACAGTAATATTCATGACAATAATAAAATCAGAACCAAATGAAAATCAAACTTGATTTAAAAGTACCATGCAGCCCCGCAATTTAAATTAGGTTAATGTTTTGTTTCAAGTTAAAGTTTAATGAATGTTTTATTCATTGTACCCTTAATTTTATTATTATTATTAGCACCGCGTCATACTACCCGTTCGGGCTATACGCACTTACGCTAATGTGTAATGGTAGGGTGATTGTGAGATGAAATGGAGGACCTACAGTTTAACGTGGAATCCGAACCACGGTGGAGGCCTGGCATTCCCCACATTCACAAGATGTCTTGTCAGAGGTGAAGGAAGAATTTGGTAATCAGATAAATCTGTGCCGGGACCGAGGATTGAACCCCGGCCGCCAGCACAGAAGTCTGATACCTTACCTCTAGACTGCCAGGTCACCCTACCCTTAAGTAAAGTATCTATCTTATTTAGTAGAGCAACAATGTTAGGCCAATTTCTATGAATAAAAAACACTCAATATAAGTAAAGAATTTAATCACTAAGTTTAGTTACAAACCATTGTATTTGTTTTAGTTGACCTCAGTGGTCATAGAGTAAAGTGCTCGCCTCAAGACCCAATATTCATGGGTTCAAACCCAGCTGGGGTCGATGGGTTTTTCTCGAGCGATAAATCCCATTGTACAATTTCCTTCTGAGGAGAAGTAAAGCCGTCGGTTCCATGTAGCATGTAAAAGAATCCTGGAAAGCACGTGAAAACACCTTTCCCGGCAAAATTAGTTGGCCCTTTTTTCTCTCACTTATAGAAATTGTCATGTGCTGATATAATCAGTCGGTTCAGAAAGTGCATGTTATATACCTCAAATAAATAATAATAATATTATATATGTTTTGGATTGTGTATTGTATGCTCTGCTCTATTAACTATAAGCTATGTGTAGGCATGAATATAAACCAACCCTTAAAAACTACTAGAACATAAATACATTAATAGAGTTAAATATTTTCACAATGTCTTAGAAATAGCAAACAATATAATTGCTAATCTCTTTAAAATTACCATATACCAGGGGTCCCCAATTATTTTTGATGAAGGTCCGTTTTAAAAACTCGACATAATTACGTGGGCCGGCAAAACTTTAACAGTGACTCAAGTTCAAGCCCTATATAACTATACTAATTCAAAAACGTGATTTTCTTTCCCTTTAGTTATTTTACTAATTTATTATTGTTGTCCTTCCATATCTACTACCCTCCCACCATTGAAATAGCATAATTTCTTTTATTTTATCGCTATCTCGTCAAGGTCCTTAAAAATGTCTCTGTGATCCTGATGCCGCATTCCGCCATTTAGTGACCACTGTTATATATAGTACATGTACCGAAAAGTTTTTTTAGCACTGCTTCGTATTACTCATTCAGGTTACACACCTATTTAAAAATTAAATGTGCAAACAAAACCCTATCAATGCTCAGTAAAATATAATTAATTGGAAAGTTTTACAAAGCATACAGACTTTATAGACAAAAGAATACTACAAATTTAAATGTTTATATAATATCTTAAGACTGTTACAAAAAAATTGTTTGAAAGGCTTTAAATTTGATCTCAAAATATAATATTTAAATTGAAATACCTATAGCTTTTTATAACAAATGTAAAATATTTGTGTTAGAAAATGTGGTTATGAAGTGTCCATGTAATATTTAAACAATTGTCCAATATTATTTAGACATTATCAATGGCCAATATTTTAAAATGAATTTCCTGACTAAGAAGAAATGTTTTTTTATAAATGTATTATATAACTTTACTAAAATATAAACTAATATTCATAGATATTAATAGATTAACATATTTATGTAATATATCAGAATGAAAATAAACCTCTCCAACAGACAATACTTTAATATTAAAACTACTTCTTTGGCAATTTTATTTCATAGCAAAGTAAAGAGAGCTATATTTATTTTTTGAAATTATCTTACACTTAGCTATGTGAAACGAGTATGAATTAAAATGACATTAACAAATAATAATTATCTTTTATGTGACTTTAAAAAAATATATTTAATGATCCAATACGAAACATTATAGTTATTAAATTGTCAATATTTTAAAAATCACATATTTTTTTTATAATCCACACAATATAGCACATATTCTAAAACAAATATGTTGGTATAAATACATGTTTAACCTTCAACAAAATTATAATCCTAGTTATAATTTTTTAGCACTGCATCTTACCATCCATTTGGGTTATACGCTTATGGACCTTACATCCATACTGTTTCCAGACTGTAGCCTGGGTCAATTTTTAATTCAAGCCATTTATTTTCCATTACTGGCTTGCTAGGCCTGTCATAGCTCCATTTGCTTTATATTATATCTTAATAATAGGACAGGCACAACATCCAATCCCCAGCCATTAATTCAGCACAATGAAAGGGTAAACCCACATTTCACCACTGATACATTTTTCTGCCCTTCCAGGAATTGACACGCTACTGACTGAGCTAAGGTGTTGGATATGCTTATATACTAACTATGCTAATGGGTTTAGTAATCAGGAAGGTTATATTAAATTAAATGTACCCATATTTGTGTGAAAGGAGAATGGAAAACCACCCTCGATACACTTGACCTAGATTTGAATCTCAATCTCCCCGTTATTGGCAGTTTAGTCTACTGGAAGAGTAGCACATTAGACCATGCATCTACTAATGTGTTACCTGTTAATGTTAAAGTAAAATATATGGACATTTATACAAATTCAAACTAAAGCTATTCAAGCCCAATATCCTCTCAATGCTAAATTGAGATCAAAGTTTGAACATTTTTTTTAGAGTATCTGTAATTTAATTGTTTAAATCTTACTTAGTATGTAATTTATAAGTATGAGATTACAAGCAATTGGTGCTGTATGGGTTAAAGTTATTTTAAGAATTTATTTTAAAGTAAAAACCATTTGCGGGTATTCTGTTTTCTGTAAAAGCCCTTTAGTTAGTAAATACGTTCGGTTATCAAATATTTTCATCTTGAAAAATATTTCTCATTAGTTATAAGGTTGTAGTCCAAAATTTAGATTAGACATTAAAGAGACTTTACAGATTTATTTCTCAAATATCATGCTATTTTAGTTGTCTTTTAATGAGGGTGATTCATTTCTGTGTTTTTATTGAAACCAAAAATGTTTTATTTTTATTGTGTGTATGTAATTTTAATTATATACATAAGTGAATGCATACATATACCTAATTTTCTAAAATACATTTATTAAATAGGACAACTATAGGATTATGAATATTAATGTTTTGATATATCTAATGATCAAACATTTTTGCGTGTACAATTTAATGATCAACCATTCGATCATCATAAATAAGTTGTTAATTCCTATGGTGTACTGTACGGCATATGGTAGTGCATTCTTATGCCTTGTTTACATCATTAATCAATTAACTGCAAATATCCTGATGATGTGTACAATAAGTTTTGTGAAGTAAAATATGTTAAATAGTTTTAATACAAAATATAAAAATATTAGGGGTGTCTTATTCATGGGTTGCATTATTCTTTTAATATATATAAAACGAAATTCCAACAATTATATTGCATTAATAATGTTTTGTTTTTTTTGTTTTAAGAAAATTTTAAAATGTCAACCTTTTGAATAAATTGTTGAAATAGATTAGCGATGTGATGGTATTATATTGAAATGCTCAACACTGGTGCTACTTATGAATAAATTTAATGGGTGTGGATGAGAAGGGTATTTAAAAGAAAATCAACTCATCAGCATTAGCGTGGGACAATTCCTTTTAGAAAACTTCTTTTAAGACACCTGACCAGGATTCTAACCCCAAATTATAGGGTTAAAGGTGCCCAAATTCAAAGCTAGTCTAACTCTCAAGTGATAAATCTTATTTATTGTTCTCTTTAATGTCTGACTACCTGTCCGGGTTGTATCCATATGTACTAATTACACTATACTGTTAGGGATGAAGAAGGCTAAATTTAGAGGAAGTGTGCACTTGCTTGGAGGTAGAGTAGAAAACCTTATAGGTAAAACTACCCTCAGTGCACTCGAGCGAGAACTACTGCTCTCCCCATCATCACAGTCTACTCTATTGTGAGCATGATGCCTTAGTTAATTCAACCACCAAAGAGGTTTGTTAGATAAGGAACAGGCTTAAATTATGTAAGGGTTGGACGGGGTGGGGTGTTTAAGTATTTTCTTATGTTTTCTTATGGGGGTAGAGGTTCAAAATCCGTATTATGCAAGGGGTTTTTTCATCTATGTTTATAGTGAGACAAAATCTAAAGGGTTTTTTTTGTCAGAAAATAAATACAGTAGAGTATCGGAAACTTGACCTAATGTGGACTGAGATGATGTTGAGTTATTGAAATGTCGAATTTTATTAATTAACTTGCATAGTATGCATGTTAACTAAACAAGGATGAATCACAGTACAGTATCAAATATTATAGGTACAGTTGTACTGTATTGTAGTATTGTACGGTACAGTAACAGTAATATACATACAGCACAATATATTATGTGTTAATATAATGGTATATATACATATGTGTAATATACAGAAATGCATTACAGCACTGTACTTAAAATATTGTATTGATTCGAATAACACATTACTGAATTGTAAAACTAACAAACACAGTACTTGTAAAAACACCTCAGTACGAATTTTCCACTCAAGATACACAAACAAAGAGGTTACACAATTGAATAACCTTGGATTGCGATGACTGGATCCAACAACTGTGTGCATGTGCACGTGTTGAGCTATCGAGTGTCGCGTTTCTAAGACTCTACTATATATTAATTTTAAAATTTCACTTATATTTCATTTACTTAATGTTGTGTTGCATTTAATTTTACTGCAATTATAGAATTTAAGTACTCTACAGTTTCATATCACTCGCTTTATTACCAATCCTTATGTCTAACATTAATCAAGGGACTAAAATAATCTAATTTACCAAATTGTAAAAAATTATGTCAGATAGAGGGGGTTTGGGGATGATTGAAAATCATTTAAAAAAGAGACGTATGTAATTTAAGGACAGCCTCTAATATAATCATGGACTGGGCACATAAGGGAAATAATTATTTTTATAAAGTTTAAACAAATAAACAGGAAAAAAACGGTTTAATAATTATTTGTACTCTCTATTTTTGGATAGTAGAGTAATTCCAACATTGATAATTAAATATTAGTTTTAAAATAACAATATTAAAGATCTAACACTAGTAAAAATGTGCACTCTCTTGCACCAGATTAGTGATTCAGAAGAAGACAAGACTGAAAATGACCCAGTGGTAAAATAGGTCTGTCCTAAATTTGCCAAAATCTAAACGTGATTTCAAAGTCTATTAGATAACAACACTCACACACACACAGAAAGACCACATGATGATATTATTTGGGAATGTTCACATTCCATTGAAGGAAAAAAAATCACAATATCAAGTATTCCAGTGATTGCAAGCAATGGGAACATTTCCTATTTTAATGTTTCTTATACATTATTAAATTATAACTCGATGCCTAAAATAGTTAAACACATCTAATAAAACATGTATACGTTTAAACACCATTTTATCTGATATCAGTTTTTCATCATAAAATAAAACTATGATCAATTTAGGTTCTAAGGAAACACTAATTATATCATAGGCTTAATTGAAACTTTGTGTATAACAATTCTTTTTTTTTCTGACATAGTTGAAAGAAATTTTATGCATCTTAAAATATATTTATATTTACTTATTTTAATTTTCAATAATTTTACTTGTCATAGCTGATTAAATATAACTAAAATCATTCATATAAATTTAGTAAAATTTGAACATTATTTTAACACATTTCAAAATATAAAAATGATAATTTGCTTACAACTTTTTAATAGTGCTAGAAAAGGTACAGAAATATTGAAAGGTTGAACTAGACTTCACAACCACTTTTGGTGTCAAACAAAAAACAAAATAGAATTTTCAGCAGTCATGCCAAAAGGAAAGTGGCTTTGCATATCTTATTTAATGGAAATATCACAATAATCACAATTATTTACCAATAAAACTGATATAACAACTCAGTGCATTGTATTAATTAACCATTTTGATTTCCATATGAAGCAGATAGGGATTTTAACTAAAAACCTCCTTACTTAAAAAAATATATTTCACCTTTAGATTTTAATTTGGATGTACTCTATATATGCACCTGACACTGAAGACTTTTATTGGCATGTCTGTCTGTCTGTACGCCTGTTTTTTCTTGTTTTATGTATGTCTGTATGTCTATGCACATCTCTAGCACTTGAGGGCCAATACCAAAGCCAGTTACTGGGATATTAGATAGGTGATTACGTTTCTACCATAATCCCATTGAATTGTGTTTTTCTGAATTCTTTACTTCACAACAGTGAAATTGGGATCAATGAAATAATTTTGCTTTATTTTTTCATTTTTAAATGATAGTTTAAAAAATATTCTTTTTTTCAAATATGGTAAATTAGTTTCACTGGTCTCAATTCAACTTTTATCTAACTAAAGCTACAGGTTATCACACTATTATGCAACATCTGGTTTGAAAAATATTGACTACCTCAGTTATGCGTTGTTTGTAGGGTGAGATTGTCTCTTAAGAGATTTAGCAGATCCTATTCAAATTTGAAATTTATGAATGTTTGTATAACAGATAGGTGTTCTTTTAAAAGTAACAGTTTAGATATTAACATAAACCGTACTTTAGAGTGCTGAAAGTTTGACCATATATCATTTATTTATTTAGAGGAAGGTAAAATAATAATATTACACAGATCTTTAACCAATAATAACAGGATTTTATTCATAGATTGCTATTCTTCTGGACACGCGCATTAAGATTTCAACAAAATTTGTCCATGTTCCTTGCTAGTCATGCCATATTGTTTTTGACTCAATAGGCTTGCTAAACTTTGTTCAAGCAATAATTATTGCTCATAAAGCACTGTCCAAATGCACGTACAATCTTCGAGCGCCTCTTTCTCTCTGCAAAGCCACTACTTGTTAGTAGCTACACAAACATCATTCCTAGTGAAGTCTTAGGAGTTCTACACGTTCCATATAGCTCACTGTTAAGTCATGAGTCTCAATAGCTATGTTATTTAAAAATAAGATGTAACAATATGATCCTTGGTTCATTGCCAGCAGAGTTAGCGCAACACTAGTGTCTTTGCTATTAACTGGAAGGCCAAGGTTCATATTATGGTGACGTAAAGTGTTTTTTTATTAGTGAATGATTTCCCCACTTTTCATCTTGAAAGTTTACAAGCCTACCTTATATGTCTCCACTTCAATAAAGTTTATAAGATAGGACTGTTGTGTAGTCAATTAAGATTAGACTGTTACACGGTGGTAAATGTATATGGCCAAATGTGGTTAAAGTAGAGTCCATTCACCACTGAAGAGGTGGTTAAAGCTAGTAAAAGCTACCAGATCTACACTGTCCCCATGGCTTCTTTGGTGCTGACTGACAGCTCACAGCTGACAGATAATCTTTGAAAAGCCACCAGACCAAATTATGTATTCCTACGCCGAACCATATGATCTGCAAAAAATGGGGTGTGGCTGTGTCATGGACACGGCCGTGTGTTGTACGTGAATACGTTTATGTAACGGGTTATATATATATTTTTAAATAAAATATTTTTATTTGTGTCTTTAGGATAAAAGCAAGGAAACAAATAATTGTGTTACAATATAACTTTATTAATTATAGGTCTGTGATACGAAAAGTACGACACAAATGGCATACAAGATACATCGAGATTTCTGGTAAACGTTAAATCAATACAGGTATTACCTAACGTTGTTGGAGAAGTTTCAATATAAGACAAATTGAACTCGCTGAGCATGAAGTCGGGCAATGAGCGGTTTTGTGAGACCTCAACATTAAAGTCTCCAACTATCATAACTGGTGTAGTAAGATCAGGCTCATAATCGGGTATAATTTTAGCGATGTTTTTGGAATATTTTAACAGCAATCTTAACATAAAGAGTTTAATTTCTGCTAACGCTGTGCCCGGGTGGATATACACACCCGAGTACGAATTTGAAGATGCCATTGGCCTTTACGTTTACTAGATATACATCACCAGCTTTTGTGTCATTCATTTCCAAATAAATTTCTGAAATGTCAATGTTAACTCTATTACAATCAGTGAAGCTATTGATGTTGCGATATATGGCAACTCCACCGGCTTTGCGACTTGATGATGATGATGATACCACTACCGATGATGTAGTTGCAATTTGTCTGTTCCTAGCGGTATTACAATATGATCTCAGACCAAAGCCAGGCACATTCACTGGCATGGAATTTTCCATCCAAGTTTCGCTGATTGCCAAATAATCAGATCGGTTGATGATTGTATCGGTAGAGATGTCTTCTGAGTGCGCGACCAAGCTTTGTGCATTAATGGCGGTAATAAGTATAAAACAATGCTGATCAGGAACACTATCACAAAACTTTTTTGCTTTGGCGACTAGTGTCGGCAACGGATGTTGGGCCAATCTCTGGTACTCATCTCGTATCTCTCTAACTGTAGGAGACGCCTGACCAAATCCGTGATAAAACTTGAAATCTTCTCGGGTATTGATCATATAAAGGCCATCTAACGATGTGACGCGACTTAAAGCCACATAAACTAGTTGGTTTTGCTGCGATTTATCATATTGGTACACGATTTGATCGAACGTACCTCCTTGTGATTTGTGAATCGTGATCGCACACGCTGGCACTATTGGAAACTGTATTCGGTGGCATTTGATCTTCGGACCGAGCGGTATGTTGGCACTGCGCGTTGTTATTGGTGTCCATTTGAAGTCGAGAACGTCACGTTTGCAGATTACATGTGGTTTAGCTTTGAGTCGACATCGCTGGCCTATCATCTCGAGCGGGAATTCAATCCATAGTCTGAGTCGCTGTTTGTGTGTGGCCACAGACATTGACGGTTCGTCCTGTGCCTCTAACTCCTCATAATGCTCGTCTTCACTGAGCAGCTCTATATTCTTTAAGACACCAATCGCGCCATTCACTATGCCATCCTCAACGTCAATGTTAGTTGTAATCATGTAAGGGTAACCCACTGCAAGCGGGATTTTATAAGGCAGTCCACCCAACTCGACGACACTCATTTTGTGAAGCTTTTGCCGGGCTGTAGCAGCTTCCGTCTGATTCTTGTAGCCGATCAAAGTGTCGTCGGCGACGTTGTATGTCTCTGTTAAGATAGCACTGCTGTTGTATGAGTCCACGCTGTGATTTTGATTATATAAACGCACAACGCCGATCAAGTTCGTATCGCACCACTGTTGGGTTCTAAATCGCGACTCAATGAGTTTAATTTCATCAACGTCGAGTCGCTCTCCGTTGCCGACTTTAGTAAGTATAGCAGAGAACGTAGCGTCACTTTGCCGCATTACTTGCTGTAGTGTATAGTAGTTTAATGATTGCCAGAGCACGGCACCACCTATCATGTTGCGTGGGGCCCGATAAACGGGTGTCGCATTAACTGGCGGTAATTGGCGAAAGTCACCGCAGAAGAAAATATTCATGCCGCCAAACGGTTGATCATGCGCGCCGGTGATCTCTTGTAGACGTAAGTTAATCTTGTGTAACACATCTGAACCGATCATGCTAACCTCGTCTATTATCACGCATTTTACACCAACAAACATATTTCTGTAATTTTGCAGGATCTCTCGTGACATTGTGCCAGTTCGACGCGATTGTGTAATTTTGAAAGCAGAATGCACAGTTACGCCTTGGATATTGACGGCGGCTTTGCCGGTCGAAGCACACGCTACGAACGCGTTAGTCAAAGAGTTGTGTTGCACTGTGAAGCGATTATATATTTCCATTGCGAGTTTCAGCACATAGGTCTTACCGCTACCGGCAGGGCCGGTGAAGAAAACCTGTATCGGCTCAGAGTTGTGTGTGTGTAAGCGATGTATCACCTTCAGAAGTATTTCTCGTTGA
Organism: Timema shepardi; assembly: GCA_902151425.1. Lineage (NCBI taxonomy): Eukaryota > Metazoa > Arthropoda > Insecta > Phasmatodea > Timematidae > Timema > Timema shepardi. The sequence continues at coordinate 33,589 of CABFVX010004788.1, forward strand.
CCAGAGTTAGTGCTACGCATCATGCGACAGAAGTCGGCTTTGGCCATTGCATTCGATCGCCGGCGAACTGCAGACACGGATGTCACCATAGTCGCAGCATCGAAATCATCTGCATTTTCTACGCCGCCTTGTTGTATTATACTCTTCACAAACTCCTCGCGCTGATTACGGGCACCTAATGGATCTTCATCGTCAAACTGATCGTACATCCTCCGCAGTTCCTCAACCACACGTTCGATGTCAATGTTCGATTCGTATTGCTTACGCTTCTCCATTATCTCAGCCTCTCTGGCATCGTAAGTCTCCATAAATACATTACGGTCAACTATGTCGACTGCCTCACAGTGAAATGGAACATATAACATGACCATATCTCGTTTGTGGTTCACAATATCATCGGTCTCGTACTATCTATACTGTATAACCCTACAACGATCTCTTTTACGATATGCGACTGAACGTGCATTAACATCATCTACGTCATCTTCGTCATCTTCACTGCACTCTTCGTTGTCGCCATCGCCGTCGCCTTGACGTTTTCTCTTTCTGTTACCGACAACCTATACCAAGTGACAAAGTCAGACAAACATATCGACTCTAACTCTGTGGGCCCATCCTCGTAACGCTGAATAATGGTTTTGGTCTAGATGTCAGTACTGTTCTCGTGTAACCCTTCTCTGTCCATCGCGGGCTTACTCTTGCGAGCCTTCTGTCTCTCATGTGGCCAAACAGTAGGAATGTAAGCAACGTAAACGCTGGCTACACTTATTTTTTGGCGAAGTAAGAACCAGGCAGCCTCTTGCGATGAAATCTCAACCGTGTTGAGTAACTTCAAGCTGAGTTGTTTCAACAACTGTAGATACTCTTTCTCCGGGTGTTCATCGTGTACCTTCATTAGCTCACGATGTAGATTGCTAATGCCTCGATTTGACTTATTAACGTACTTAACTACGTAAGCCGCACATCTGTACTCTTCAAGTATGAATTGAAAGTCAGTATTAGAACCCAGTGTTTGTGCGATCCATGGATTGAAAGTGTTGGTATAAATTTCTGTGAGGTCAAGTTTAAACATCAACGTTGGCCGACGTAACGTCGACCGAATTATATCCAAATACTTTGCCTTCGTTTACCGTTGTCGATATAGAACTCGTCAAGTGTGTCATAATGTTTTTCCTTTATTAGATTACGCAGTTTAGCTGCCTTTAATTGGAAACCGCTGCGACGACTGTCATATTTTGACATCGGCAGTAGCACACGTGTTTCGCTCATCGGCCAGTGAGTATATTGAAGCGGCATGTTGTTTCACCTCTTTTGGTGCAAGTAAATGTATGACGGTGAACTTGATTATTGTATTGATCACCCGGCAAGTCATCACGACTAACAGAACATAGATCGGTGACCAATTAGTCATGTTTTCAGACACGGTCTCGCGATTATCACAATCGAGCCACAGAAGAATGTGCGCATGCGGACTACCATGATGTTGAAATTCAATTCGTTGAAAGAAGTCCACGACACGATACTTAACCAAAGGGATTCATTTTACCCTTTGCTTGCAGCAACGCCATCACACAGTCTACCAGTTTATTGAAATAGATGCAACACGTAAAGGGATCTTCGTTGACCAAGTGACAGCGCACGGACCGAGTTAAGTCTACTAATGGATCGGTTACGCTTACATCGGTAAACGCATCACTCAACCCATGCAGTATCTTGAGAAGATTCGGCCAACGTATTTCGTTAGCACTCAGTGTAAGGAACATCGACGGCTTGCTCAGCTGGCGTATCATCGCGAAAAGATCCTTCTTGCGATCCATCCAATACTGCACAGAATTTGGTAAAGATTTGAGAAATGCAAGGTTCTTATCGACACACTCATCGACGAACGTACGATCTTGCAGCATTTTGCGAGTGATATTAGCAGTCTGTGGTATGCATCGAAACATACTAAATATGCCTTCGACGACACGCAACCGCATGATTTTCATGGCCATGTACAAAATGTGCTCGGGTGTGACACCGCGACGATCACTTCTTCGTATCTCGCTTGTTGCGATCATGAACGGGGTAACGCGCACATCCGAGTTGAACTGCCTGCCAGTACCGTAGTATATCAAAGGAAACGATAGTTCTTCGGCATACACGTCGTAAATTATGTTCAGCGGCGTTGAATGCTGACCTGGAGCAATGTCGAGACAATGTTCTTCATTCCAAAGCATAGTGTGCTGCCTTGCAAGCAGAACCTCCGACGCCGGTGCACTTCTGTCACACTGTATATTCTCGATCGGATCATCATCAGTGGCGTTGGCTGGCACACAATTGGTTACTGTGTTAGCATAAAACGAATCCCAGTGTACTGTAATCTTGTAGTGCTTATACAATGGTTGACCAAGTAAGAATTGTAGCCAAGCTTTTACCACTGAATTTTTGACCACGCCGCTCAGATACGTGGATTTATGTATCATGTTCTTCTTTATGTTAACATTGAACGCCTGATCATCGTCCAATTGACGCGGTAGCTGTTGCACCATTGTGTCCACATCCACGGGTACATTAATAACTTGTCCGATGATACCATAGCTGCCGTCGTAACGCAACCTACGTATCTGCATGAATGGCAGTCGTGGTGATACTAGACGTGCACTGATCGGATCTAATGCGGACAACCCGTGTTGCTTAGGTGGATACACAAAACCGTTCGAGCGTGACAACGTTGACACTTTGTCCGAGTCCAGTGGTTTTTTTACACGTAACGCACAGTTTAAAGTCCGCTACTGGCTCTTCAGGGAAAGTATTTTTAAGCAGCGGTAAGTGTTTGTCTGTTGTTAGCTTCAATGAGCGCAGAAACCATAGACGATCACACACATCACACTTATGTCCGAATGGATTGTTGACAAACGTTGTAGGGAAACGTGCACTAGCTGCTGCCCAATGTATCTTCATAATCGACGATCGAACACAATCTATGTCTATACAGTCCATTGTCGATGTAGAAGCGATTTCATCAACCACTTGCATAATTTAAACCACCCCAGCTGCAGATGTACTGGCACCGTCGTTGATCCGCTCAGCCACATTCATTCTTTTACGTTCCCGGAAGTGCTTGACTCGGTCATATGGTGTTTTATTATTACCATTCGGTTGTTCTTGAGAAGCCCTTTCCAACCGTATACGATCTCTGTACTTGATTTTGGCTTTTAGTCGCGTATAGGTCGATGTTAAATATTTTTGATAATATTGTTTTATTCAAACACCTTATTATATCCACTGTCACTACTTTAAACTAATGTTTTATATACAATCGATAGATTTTTGATAATATTTTTTAATTCTAACACCTTATTATACTCACTGTCACTACTTTAAACTAATGTTTTATATACAATATATAGATTTTTGATAATATTTTTTTATTCAAACACCTTATTATATTCACTGTCACTACTTTAAACTAATGTTTTATATACAATAGATAGATTTTTGATAATATTTTTTTATTCAAACACCTTATTATATTCACTGTCATTACTTTAAACTAATGTTTTATATACAATCGATAGATTTTGACGACAGCTGACGATTAAAACTTAAACAAACATCGTAGCTTCTCCGAGTCAAAAGTTATACTAATTGCAAATCACGATACGCAGCAAATAACTTCAAAATGGCGGCGCTTCCCCTTCCACCGCGCGTGATGCGTCACTGTTCTCGCGTATCGTATTGCATTCTTTGATCCTTTAGCTATCCAATGGTATAATTTAATTTTGGATGTAGAGCCAAATTGATTCTCGGTAGGAAACATACATTTCCTTGAGATAAGCCCATTTAAATCTTTACATGGATTAGATTTTTATCCAAGTTTGTCACTGTTAAGTAGGCCCTTTTTAGTATCAAGTTCCCAAGGAGCATTATTATACTGCCTATGTTTTAGTTAACTAGCGGGGTGGTTTTCCTGAGGGCGTCAAACTGTTTAAAAAATCTACTGAACAGTTGCCTTTGTCCAGCTGATCCTTACAGTTGATTTAGTTCACACTAATATAACAATGGGCTTCTTTTTTTTTTAATACGCAATACCTCCTCGTTTATTTGAGTAACTTTGCCATTTTGCAAACACAGAATGGTAATTCGAAATATAATTTGGGTCTATTTAAATGTTTCACGAACTATTGAGCCATGTGTCAATATTTCCTCTTGCACTTCTATGATATTTTATTTCAGGCTATATATTTGCATTTATCTATCCCCTAATTGTGTTAGCTAATAATGGTGATTACTGTCGATTTCCTTTACATTATTGTTTAACTTGAGAATTTTAAACTCATAAGATGCGGTTCTATAAAAAATTTCAAAAGCTGAGAGTATTTAATGCTTGTCTGGCCAATTACTGTACTATGATCATGCGGTAGAATTGGTAAATATTAGTTGAATTCATCCCTCAATAGTTAAACCTTTCTCCCAAATTGGAAATTAATATTCATCATAGCCTATTCTGCAACAAATAATTGACTACATCTCTTGACTAACTTGGCACCATGTTTGACTCCTCCCATATCAATTTGGCTTCTGATTACGGTTGCATCATTCATTGTCATCCTCATGCAAGTTTGGGTTCTGTGTTCAACGTCAAATACATGTTGGTGTAAACTTTTTCTTCCTTGTTTGTATCAAACATATGTTGCATGATTTCCGAAAGGCTATGTGTTTTCTCAAGTTAAAGCCATTTCACTTTCTGCCATGTAGGGTCATTATGTTCTTTACATCTCAAAGAACCAAATTTATGTCAATATAGTATGATCATTGCGTTTCCAGGCAAAGTCCTCTTTGAAGATGTCAAAGAACGTTTCTCAGAGCTTCTTGGACTAAGCTAATGAGCCAAATACACAAATGAAGGCAAATATCTACCTGAGAGTATATGGCATTTTCACTTAAACAACTTATTTCTGTCGATGTAGTTTCTCATACTCTTAAATTTTCAAGATACCTTTTAATTAGAGTAGATTGTCAGTGATTTGTCTGAATTAATATATGTAAATGTAAGCTCATATTAAATAATGATGTTAAAGGTTACCTTTGTAAATTCTATTTATCAAAAACACTTTTTTTATTATGAATAAAAAACTATAAACAAAGCTATAAAAAACAAGTTACTGTATTTTTACTTGCAATTTATCCATGGATTTGAGATAGGATTCTCTCTTCTTGTCTTTTTTTGCTGTTGAAGCATAACTAACATGTCTACAAATAAAAATAATTGACTAAACACGTTTTTATTTTATTTTTTATAAGTTTTCAAGTTTGACACACATTTTTAGTAATTCCTCTAAGATTTCAGAAAATTTCAACTTTCTAGCTCATTGAGAACTACTAAAATTCCTCTGTACAGATATACAGACACCTTTAGACTTTTATCATATAGGCCAAGATTGATATTACATTATTAATGGTAAAAAAAATTAATGCCAACAAAATATAAATCAACATTCTGTCTATGTGTGTATGGATAAAAGCCCCCAACTTGGAAAAGTGAGCTCGGAAAAGGGTAACAATTGTTAAAATGTGGGTATTATCTATATAGCTTTTATAATTTATTACTTTCAATTTGATAGTATTCAAATCAAATATTCATTAAAATAAAATAATAGTAGGCCCATGCAATATTCATTTTAACACTCAGAGGAATCTCTTAATTTGATATAAAAAAAGGCATACCATACTCTAACTACCTAGTTAAACAATAAATTTAGCCTTGAAATAAAATTAGCTCCTTATGAAATTGGTAAGACCTTGGTCTCCATTCAAGTATACAATATTTAAGTTTATATAAATATATGTGCATATAGATTCTATGAAATTTCCTTACTTTTGTTTGATTTATTTGATTAAAAATGAATAGATTCTAAAAGTAGGCTGGTATTTTTGTAAGACCTTGAGACTGCATTCAAGTATAAAATATTTAAGTTTATATATATGTATATATTATGAAATTTCTTTATTGTTTGATTTATTTGACTAAAAATTAATAAATTTTAAAGGTGAGCTAGTTTTTTTTCATTGGAACTTTTTAGTAAAATCTAAACTAATTTGGTAAGACATCTCTGTCTACCCTGAAAGTTGAGCCTGTCTTACCTTGTTGCTTCAAGCTGAGTTATAATGGCACCAGGCAAAGTAAGCATACATTCTTTCAGGGTAAACGAAAGATACATTCTAAATATTAGTTTTAAAAGTTTTTATTTTATACACCCTTATATTTGAATACTTTTGTTAACAAAAACCATATTTTTTTTAGCAATTTTCAGCACTTGCAGATTAAATCTCTAGAATTGTAATTGTAATAAGATGTGAGTTGAAACAAAAAGCAATTGCAATCCTTTTCTAGTCTCGCTCATGATGCTTAGAAATGAAGCAATAAAGTGTCAGGCATATTTCCTGTTTCAGGAAGGTGGCATTATGGACCCAACCCGATCGATGCTGTCTCAAGCTCAGCAACAGCAACTACAGCAGCAGCAGCATTTGCAACAGGGGGTGCAGCAAGCATCTCAATCTGCAACTAAACCTTCTACTGGAACGATTAGTGGAATGTTAGCTGACTTCAGTCGAGCCCTTGGTAGGTTTCCTTTCATAGTGAATACTATATTGTTTTTATTTTCAAGGCACCACCACCATTAATTTTAATTTCAAATGTAAAGACAATTGTAATACATTTTTGTAAATACCAAACAATATTTTTAATAGAAAATATTGAACATTATTAAAGATTTGAAATTGAACATAGGATGGTCGAAATATTATTATTAAATACATCATAATAAATGTAAATTTTAAAAAACTGAAATCTTAAAAGAATAAAATTAATGAATCTCTAAAATAACATTGACTTTAAAAGAGGTGTCAAAATTAATTGAAGTAAACATAAAATAATATCAAACAATAACACTTAAATAACTTAAATATGTTATTGTTCTCAGGTTTGACAGAGATCAGAATTGATGAAGGGTAATCAGATGAAATAATACACTTAAATGTTGTCACAAAAGATTTGTTATAGGTTCTAGTGTGTTCTTAGAACAAAAAGAACACTTATATCCAGATGGAAGTATATGTGTATAGTCATTTTGCCCAATTACAGTTAATCATTTTAATTCAATTTACCGAAACACACAGAGACACAGATAGATGTGGGTCTTTTTCATCACTAGTTTAAGGGTAAGAATTATATTAATCTCTTATGCATGAACATTCACGTCAATTATCTTGCTGCAATAAGCTGAGGGTGCTATTTTGGGTAGTTAAATATTAATATAACTTATTTCAATATTTGTTTAACCTCCAAATTCAAATTTTTAACTGTATAGGGATTGAGAAAAACTGTAGTGTGATATAGGACTACATTATATTATATTATAACATAAGAAAAAATAGTTCTCTCTGTTTAGAAAGTTGAATTAAATCAATTTTCTTTATTTTGCAGGTTTGAGTAGTACATCACCTAGACCTTCTCCATCAGAAGACAAACCTGTCCCAGAACAACAATTACAGCATCATCAACAGGGTCTTCAATCACACACAACAGTTTATCAACATGACATGCAGTTAGTACAACAACAAAAATTAACACAACAACAAATACAGCAGCAAAATCAGCAACTACACAAGCAAGCTTCACAACAGCAACAACAAATGCAGCAGATGCAGCAACAACAAAATCAACAACTTCAACAACAAAACCAACAACTTCAACAACAGCAGCTACAACAACAATTAATAATACAGGAACAACAGCTCTATCAACAACATCTCCAGCAACAACAGGCTGGCTTGGTCACTGGTGGCAATATGATGAGTGAACACCATTCCTTGTTTCCCCAACACTTAACTCCCCAGCAACAGCAAATGTACCAACAACATATGCAACTTCAACATCAAGCTCAACATCTCAAGAAAATTCGACGCTCTTTGCCTCATTCATCAACGGGTGTGACAGATCAAACATCTGCACAAGTCCAGAATCAACTTCAGCAGCAACATATGCAACAACTTCGGCAACAGGTGCTATGAATTCAAACTCATATATGATTCGGCATTTATTTATACAAAACAATTTCGGAGATATTTAATTCTATTTAGATTTGTTAAATTGAGTTAATTTTAGTGTCCATTATGATATTTGTATATGTGTGCTAATCACTTAATTAAATTATATTGCATGACCAATAAACAATATGCTTGCTTTTAGAGGTATGCATTGATCAAGTAAAAGAACATATATTTTATATTATAGTATAGTAAAACTCTATCAATATTTTTAACTCATTGTTATTAAATTATTATTTCAGTTACAAAGGAAAGATCCCATAACAAGCCAAGCAATGATGAACAGTCAAGCCGTTTCATCACATCTGGTAAATAATCAAGAACTTGCTCATATGATGAGTGGCCAGTCCATCTCTTCCCACCTAGTAAACAATCAAGCTATGCTATCCAGCCAACCAATGGCAACGGCACACTTAATAAGTAGTCAAGGAATGCCAACACATCTTGGTAGTAGTCAGCCTGTTATGAGTGGAGCAGGGACAACTTCAATCATGCACCAACAATTACCAGGAGGTAAGAACATATGCAAAAACATTTCAACCACTATGATTGATTAGGAATGGAAAAACTTTTAATATAAAGATTGATATGTATATTAACTTAGGATTAATCGAAAACCTATGAATCTATGAGCATTATTATGATATAATTTATACAAATTATATAATAGTTTATCAGATCTCTCATCTCAATAGTTTCTTTTAAAACAATGTTGTAATTTTAAGACATTTGTGTGCTTTAAATTTGGCACACAACCCATTAAGAAACACCACATGTTGGACATTGGTTTTTATCAGACATAATGTTTGGTTTTGAAACACTTTTGTATGAACAAGGATGACAACTTTTTTCTACTGTTTTTATAAATGAAAATTTAAATTAAATACAATATAAATTGGAATTAAATTGTTTTTGAAGAAATAATTTTCAATAAACTAGGGTACCATCTACCATTTTTGATTCATCCAAGTCATATTTAAATTATTAGATATTTTTTATAATATATTCACGAGAATTTTATGTATGAGTAATTAGTGCCAAGCAATCAAAACTCAAAACCCTAGGAAGTTTTGTTTGATACTATAAGTATACAGCAAAGACTACTAAGTAAATCAGAAGCTTACAAAATATAAGTTATTACTTTGCCCAAAATGGCATGATTAATATTAATCATTTTACAAACCAATATGCTTTGGTCATAATTAAGACAATTTATAAATGTCAAACTCGGTTCTAAAAATGCTCAAATCTTTAAGTTCATGATCAAAATGATCAATAGTACATTACTGTTTTACAACATTTTAGAAAACATTCTAAAATACTCTTTCGTAAGGAGTGTAAGATATGATAAAATAATACAGACTTAGATAATGCTTGATAATACGGATAAATAGAATGCAAAAAGTTGAATATAAGAAGTGATTGTTAATGCGTCATAGCATTATTTTTAATTAAAGTCAAAGCATTAGATAAAACATACAATGATATGAGTAAAAAGGTTAAACACTGGAGTGTTGTTATATAAATGGTTAAATATTTAACAGTAAGCTGCAAGTCAGGAGAATTAATAAAAAATATAAAATAATGTACACAGTAATAATTAAAATAACAGGCGTTAGTAACCAGAAAACCTTGAAATTGAGAAAGAATACAAGTAGAATAGAAATGGGTTAACTCACTTTTAAAGTAAATTACAGTAATATGAATGAAAATTTAACCAATTGTAAATCTAAAAAAAGGAATTAAATTGAATAAAGTAATGATGTAATGATGTAATAATGTAACGATGTCCACAACCCTTGTTAGTTCTCATCGTGTCTCAACACCTATTCGGACTCCATGATTATGGTGCGTCTACTGTAACACCGAAACATGTCGGGATAATAGAGCACCTGTAAACAACATCATTACAGAAACACCAAAAGGAGTAAGGGAAGTTTAATCTTTATGACAGGACTTAGATAAATGGTTATACGACCTCCCTTGGTTTTCATGTAATCTTATAAACCATTAAGTTGTTTTACATTTTTCTCATTTAACTCTTACACTATTGTTTATTTTATAACTAGGCTAAAAACATCATTTGACTATCTCTAAACTTAAAATCTTTTCAATTATGTTCACAATTCATGTTATATTTTCAAGTTTTAATTCATTTTACATTGTTTACATTCAACGTTTAGCTACTACTTTTTATTTAAGTTCTACTTTATTCAATTTAATTCCTTTTTTTAGATTTACAATTTGTTAAATTTTCATTCATATTACTGTAATTTACTTTAAAAGTGAGTTAACCCATTTCTATTCTACTTGTATTCTTTCTCAATTTTAAGGTTTTCTGGTTACTAACGCCTGTTATTTTAATTATTACTGTGTACATTATTTTATATTTTTTATTAATTCTCCTGACTTGCGGCTTACTGTTAAATATTTAACCATTTATATAACAACATTCCAGTGTTTAACCTTTTTACTCATATCATTGTATGTTTTATCTAATGCTTTGACTTTAATTAAAAATAATGCTATGACGCATTAACAATCACTTCTTATATTCAACTTTTTGCATTCTATTTATCCGTATTATCAAGCATTATCTAAGTCTGTATTATTTTATCATATTTTATCATTACTGTTTTAGTTTTAAATTATTATGTTAAAGATTTAATTGATGGTATAAGCTCAATGCATGATGCTGCCATTTAGTACTGGCATAACTTTTGTTTTAACCAAATTAAAATTGTTTCCAGTGAACTTGGTTCAGTAATGTGGTATTTTCTCTGGAATGAGCCAATGGCGTCATTTTGCACTGCAAATAATAATTCAATCTTTTAGTCAAATACAATATATATATATACACACAACAAAATCAACAGATTTATTAAAGTGATGACAAGCATATAACCCCAACGGGTAGTAAAATGCAGTGCTAAAAAAAAAGTACTGATCAATAGCCAGTATGATCCAGGCCAGTACCAAGAAGAGATAGAATATTATACATACTTTTAATTACAAATATGAAATGATTGATAACAAAATTTTATTAAGTAACACTCATTCATTTTTCACAATTCTGGCTTGACTCCCTTGTATTGGCCATTGGTAAAATCAATTACTCTTTCCACTGATTTTTTTGATCTAAGTATGACTATCCCTTTTATTTTCTTAAATGATAGAGAAACATAAAGTTGCTATGTTTACAATGCTTTAATTATTCAATTCACGATGAAGTGGCCCCTTTATTTACCTTGTCTTGGTTTATCAAAATAATATCTAGTATCCACAAATTAGTGTTAGTCTTAATAGGTATTAGTCATGTCTTTCATTGAGGGTTGTATAATAAAGCAGCCTAAAGGCTCACCGCACATTGGACTCAGGGCAGGCGCAGCAAAAGCAGAGGGCAGGCATAGCCCAGGAATAGGTTTCTGAAAGGCACCACACATTGAACACAGTCCTGGCAGAGAGCAGGCATAGCACAGTAATAGGTTTTTGCAAGTCACCGTGAATTAGAAGTGAGCTATCAGGGAGCTTTCACCCAGTGGTACAAGACATGATATGGCGTGTGAATTAGAAGAACTTCTGATAGATTTAGATTCTGAGTCAAACTCTGAATTAAATTAATTAATTTTATTCTACTTTCTTAGTAAAAAAATGAAAAAGACGATTTGGAAAAGTGAGTACATGAAAATAAGAAAGACCCACGGTGAGTTCATGTTATCAGAAGTTCCAGACAATGTTTTTAGGGAATCATACTGATCAGATAGAATTAAGAAATACAAGAGAGGATTTTATAACAAAACAAAAATTTACTGATTGTTTTAATTCTGCGCAGGGATATAATGAGTGGCAATGCATAGCTGTACATAGAGGGAATTATTGAAGAGCAGAGTATTATCTAAAATCATACCATTAAAATTTTCTATTATTGTGTAATAATTATATCTATTTAGTGTGCTTTAACTTTTAGTAAAACAAATAAATGTATAAATAATGTATGTTGGGTGTGATTCTCATTTCCTTCTCTTTTTATACCACTAAATCCCCAAAATTTTATTTTTTTGAAAATACTAAACTAATAGAACATTAAATTACTTTGGTTTAAAGTTACCTATAATCTGAAACCCCACTTGAAAATTTGTGATTTTTAAATATTTTGACACCAGCCACTCAAGTTTGGGGAGATGAAGCTATTTACGACTATTTTTAACTGTTTTAGAAAATGGCCGCTCTACTGCGAAATGTTTGGTTCCGATCTATTAGAAAATGTAATTTTGTACGGCCCTGGATAAGAAGAATTGGATACATCCTCTATTTTGACTGCTATACTGTCAACTGAAACAATTGTCCCAATTTGACTCTCCTTGCCATTATCTACTTTGGGAACTTTGGCCGACTCCTGTCCCGCTGGTTTGACTGCAACACGCCCTACACTAGATTTCGCTTTCTTCATAATTTGATTATTAGATGGTGATCTTGAACAACCCAATTTATAACCTATGGCACTGGAGTGAGAATTTTGTCGAATAGTTGAATATAGTTCTGTCATAGTCGAATCCACATTGCACTCGTCTCTGGATTCCAACGTTCCCAAAACAAACGGTCTAAAGCAGCACAAAGCACGACCGTCCAGAACCAATGCCAAACATCGACTCCCATATAATTCTTCTAATGGGTTGTATTAACTACTGTAGATTAATTTTACTAACTACTGTTTAATAATTTGTATAGTAGTGCCTAACTTAGCTGAGGGTTTATTTTGCTGGTCGGCTGGCCTCACTGTGTACGATACTTTTAGTGTTTGTTCTAACATGGATATATTCATAACCTTCATGTATAATTCATTCATAGCTTGTACTTTATGTAAATGAGACATCTTGAAATTGCTGATTATGTCTGAAAGTTAATTTATATGTGATAATAAAACAACTACAAAAATCTAGAATATTAAACTTACCATTCAAGTAATTCAGTTCAATATCAATCTTTTCCCATAGCTCATCTTTAACCTTCATCCTCATGTAGTCTGGATTGCTTGTTTCATATAATACTGGATGGTCTTGAACTAATTGGATAAGATGTTCCATCACAATACACAAAAACTATGTGACAGAGGCGCAAAGGACACAGGAAGACTGTACGTCTACTACAACCAGAGAGAGCCGTGAAAGAGTTATCCCTACACTGCACCTGCACTCTGTCCAATGTGCGGTAATCCATAAGAACACTTGTATTACAAATTTTTCTCTTCCTCGCCTGCCCCTCTGCTCCGCCTGCCCTGCATCCAATGTGCGGCGGGCTTAAGACTTCAGTGAGTTTAAATCAACCAGAGACTGGTTAAAAATAATGAAAACTACCCTATTAGAAACTGTGAAGATTGGTTAATTTCACACATCTCAACATGAAATTATTTGAACATGCTAGCATGTGTTTGTTTCATATTTTAGGAACTCCATTGGGAACTCCTCAAAGTACGCCTGTTGGCACACCTCGAGGTCCTCGGGACACAGGTGGAGATTCCTCTGACACATTGAGTGAAACAGATTCTCAGAAATCCCTCCGAATGAGACGAAAGCTACCAGCCATTCCTTCTGATCAAGAAGCCGCACCACTTCCATCCAGTAAGAAGCGTGAGCGTACAAAAACCCAGGCATCCCAGGAAAGATTTCGGTGAGTTACAAAAAGTTCATTATTTATGTAAAGAGTAGATTTAGAAATCTATATTAATTTAGTTATTTTAATCAATTGCCATATAATGATTGCAGTAGTGTGTTAGAATAGATCAGTCATCATGTTCCCATCATTACTAGGGGGAAAGGGCATTAGATGAATTGGAAAAAATTTACAAATGAATAGAAACCCTTTAACTCATATCTTTAAAAAGAAAATAATATTTTAATAATCTTTGTGAAGTTCTACATTTGAGGAAGTAGATTTGACCAATTTAAATTACTATGAATAAAAATTAGTAAAGACATGCAACACACTCAATGGTCAAGTTAATGCCTCCACTTGAGTAACTATGAGATATCTTATCCAGGGTGGAAACACCCAAATCTTCCACTACCTAAATAGTAATTTGTTTAGTTCACCTAATGATGCCATAGGAAGGAAACCATTATTGTGTAATATAAACATTTGTATAGCTAGAATAATAAATCCATTAACTATTATATTTTAGTTTTAAATTCCATCATACATTAACAATATATAATTTTAATAAATATTTATTGTGGCTTTAGTCTATGGGAACAAATAACGTGTTCCATTACCTTTTGGTACACAAACACAAGGTGATTTACTACCCGTTATCCAATCGACTAAAACAAATTTTGAATGTCATTTGCAAATCAAATGTTTTTTAAACATTAACTTATTTGAATGAAGTTATGAATTTTTAGAATATTGATTAGAATACATATTTACTTGTACCAACATTATATTTTATTCAATGTATGAGATATGTATTTTTATGGTTGCCAGACATCCTGTATTATATGGGACCCCATATTTCACCTGCTTATGTTGCATCCTGTATTAAACTCATACAGTACAATGTCTCGTATTTGAAGTGCACCATATAAATAAGTGCCAACTATCAAGTTACAAAAGAACATGGTGTTGTCTTTCGGCTGTTTGTTAATACTTGCTATTCAATATTATTTTGTTTTAGATTTTGGCAGATTGCACTCATGCCTATAGTCGGATTCAGGAAGATAAGGGTTTCAAGGTAATTCTGGTGTTACCTATTGGTACGCCACTTAGGAGACTTATCAACCAGACCTATTTTCGGCCTCTGATAAGCTGACGCCACTGAGCTATGATTGTAGGCATGAGAAGAGAGGGGTTTCCAATCCAGCCCTAGTATAACCTTGAAACAAACCACAAACAAATTACTAGTATAGCATTCTGCTATCATGTGTCCTGCAGCCGATGATAACACTGGATGCTTGTCGATCATTCTCATAAAATCTTCATTTCAGAATGGGGAATCCCAGGCGATTTGCGTGGTTTTTAAAGTTATTTTCTGATTGCTGGACTCTATGGAGTGATATTTTCGTTCTTTGATTGGGTGGTTCTAGAGGCAGAAGAAGTCGTGTAAGTCTGAAAACTTTTATCATTTTAGCCAGTCATCGGCAGTGATGCTTATGTGAAGCAGCTTGTTCACTCTGCTGCCAACGTGATAGTGACGTATCACTGCTTGTGTTTTCCCGTGTCTATTGTCTTCTATGTCTTGTATTTGCATACGTTTTGGTGGTTGCAAGAGTTTGGTTACTAAGTGTCAACTCGAGGGGCAAAATTACTTACAAATTACGAATAAGTAAGTGTGTGTGAAGTGCGTACAAATACCACCTTAATATGGGTGGTGAAACTGATGAAAGTGATTTTGACAGTGACTCTGGCTGTGATGAATCAGGTACATGTAGACCTAAAGAAACTTCGTCGTCAAAAAAATGAAAACGAATGTGCGATACAGCAGGTAAGAGTAAGAAGAGGTTGACTAAATATAAATGTTCCTGGGAACAAAATTATAATTGGGTATGCAGCATTAAAAACTATTTCTACAAAGTGTTTTGAACCATTTGCTGGCAAGAATTTTCAGTAGGCCATGGTGATGAATCGGACTTGAAACAGCATGCAAGACTTGACTCCCATAAGCAGAATATATTTTCAGCAGAATCTAGTAGGAATTTTACTTCTTTTTTAATGAATACGGCAAACACTACAGAAAAAAATAAAGTTTCTGCAGAAGAGGTTGTAGTTGCCTATATGATTCACACTTTCACCGAAAAATAGACAGCAGAATCGGCGCAGTAATTCACACACTTTAAGTTGAATCATGATGCATTGCAACACTTTAAAACAGCCGATTATCAACATGTTTTAATTTCTAGTGGATAAACATATATTTTAGATTATTATCCCGATGGTTGTTTACTAATTATAATGCTTTGTCGTGGCACAATTCAATACATCAATAAACACGTTTTACATTAACGATTTATTTCAAATCTCCTCACAATGGCCAACGAAGCTGTCTGCTAGCTTCTAGCTCTACAGCGCATTTGTCAACAAATGCACATGCACACTAATTTGAGATGGTTGGTTCTGAGATTTGATTGGCTCTCCTGAGCCTAACATCTCGAGCTGTGTGGACAAAGTAGAGAATAGTTGAACTTCAGCAGAACAGTTCACGCCGATTAAGTGGGAATCTTGTGATTGGCTTAGAGCGCGTCACATGACCACGTTTCTGTTCTGCACTAGTTTTTCGGTGAATGTGTGAATCCACAATATCACACAGTTCGGCTTTATATTAGTTGTAATAGTACAGACTATGGTAATAAACTTATGCCTCAAATTTTCAGTGATTCAGAAATAGCAAAAAAGTTTTCATGTGTACGTACAAAATATGAGTCAATTGTTTTGAATGTGTTGGTGAAAAAAGTGTAAAAAACTGGGAAAATCTTATGAAAAAAAATGTGTTTTATTCTGTAGCCACAGATTCTTCCAATAAAGGAAATAAAAAAATGTTTCCGATATGCATCAGATACTTTAATAACAACGACGGGGTACAGAATAAATTGCTCTATTTTTTTAAACGATAATGAAAGTGCTAATGCAAACATGGATTGCATTTTAAATACTTTAAAAACTAATGATTTGGAACAAGAAATATTTGATTATACAAAGCTGACAATGCCAATGTTAACTATGGTAAAAGACATTCAATGTTTACCAATCTTAAAAGCTACACTAATAAAATGGTAAAATCTAATTGTACATTTCATATAATTCACAATTGTTGTAAACATGCTTTTGATCAGTTGAATGTTGACAATGAAAATATAGTTTTAAAGATGTGTAGTCATTTCTCAATATCAGCTAAAAGGAAGGTCAAATTAATGGAAATATGTGAGTTCACCAACACAGAGTGGCTGGAGTTATTGCGGCATGTTCCTACAAGATTCTTGTCTCTGACTTCCGCAAATGATAAAACTTTTAAAAGTGTGGCCAGCTCTTACATTATATTTTAGATCCATTGAAGAGTGCCCAAAAGTGCTACAAGTATTTAGTGAAGGGGATGGCAATATGTATAACACCAACGTTCAAATTTACTTGTCATTCTTTCACAATGTTGGTACTGCTTTTGATCAGACTGTTGCCGCCAGGGCCGTAACTGGAAGCTTGGGGGCCCCGGGGCAACAGATAATGATGTCCCTCCCTTTTTTATTTTTTTCCCTCCCACCTCTACATTCCCACTTTCTTTTAATAAGTCCTGTTGATGTGTGTTTTTGGATTAGGGAAAATTGTACCCTCCTATCAATCATCACACCATTAGGTGGGAAAAATGTGCCCCACACACTCTTTTACACTCTTACAAAACAGGTACGCCCAAGGAAGAGTCTAGCCTAGATTCAAAAAATGGAGTAAAAGGTCATCAATAATTAACTTCAATTTATACGTTCACATCGAATGCTTACAGATACCCACTAATCTTTATTTTGTTGAAAAACCTAACCTAACCTAAACATTAGGTAAATAGATGGGTGATATTATGTATGAAGTTTAGAATTATTAAGAATTCAATTAAAATTTTTGTTGAAAATTAAGGAAGTGTCACTTTTTAGTTTAAAAGTGCCACCCCCTTTGGCATATAAAAATTCTGATTATTCAAATTTAATCATCAAAGCCTCAAAAGAACGTCTATTTTCTCCTTTTTATATGCTATTTTCTTTTTAATTTTAGGGGGCACTTAGAGGGGATGCTCCCTATTCCCCTCCTGGGGGCCTCACCAGCCAGAACCCCCACTACGACGTCTACACAGCATATTGTGAGATAAATTTCAGGTTTCTAAATTGTCCCATATTTCAATAAATAATATATGACAACCCTATTTATTTGTGAATGTATTTCATGTTATATCAAAATGTGCTAAGTTCCAATCACATATCCGCACACATTCCACTAATTCTTGGATTGATTACTAAAATCAGCTAATGGGGCTTACTAGTCACATCAGCAGCATAATTATAATTATGCTCGAGCAATTCATTTTGCATTTAGAGTCACTGAAGAGTTAATCAAGATGCTGTAATAGCTGTGATTAATAATCTTTACTCTGGAGTCATGGAATGGTTCTATTGGAAATCAAACGATCATGTATATTTAAGCTGGTTTAAGTTGGCAACACGTGAAAAGGTGCAATGGCTATTTTTTGTCAGCGCTGACCAACATACTTGTTCCTGGCACATTCCAACATGACAGCTACAAGCGTGTGACTATGGTGTGAATGAACAATTCTATTGGGTAACATCCCTCGCATAACAACATGTAGTGCGGTCTTAACAAGGACATAATAGTGGTGATGAGGAGTGGAAACGATCTATGCATTTACATTTGGGACAGTTATCTGAGTTTGATGTAAACAACAAAGCAGCATGGCCTGGTTGCACCAAGCGCTTGAGGTTTATTTCATGGTGAACGTTCTCACTAATAATATTGTAAAATGTGCCAAATTATTGACACTGTGCGGTACAGCAACATATGATATGGCAGAACATCCCATGTTTTACAAGGAAGTGGATGAGGTAGAATTTTGGGAACTTTTGGAAACATTGGCCAAACATTTTAAGCTAAAATTTAGCAAAGTGGTTGCGGACTTTAATTTACACGGCCACACATAACAGCCAGAAGAAACTTTAGTGGAATATGTAGCTAATCTATGCCGTCTCGCTTCTGGGTGTGGATTTGTGAAACTTCTAGAAACAATACTATTGTACCAGTTTGTTTGCAGACAACGTGGTTAAGCAATTTTTAATATTGCTAGAAGACACACTCGCTTTGGCTGATGCTATAAACATTGTATGCAGGGCAGAAGCATTAAAATGAAACATCATGACCCTAGAAGGAGTAATGAGCCATATATGTAAGAAATCAAAGCCAACCTCAGCGCCATGAACCAAGAATCAATCAAGGAACATCCCATGATAGCTGCAATCAGGGACCCCATTATTGTAGTCCTAATAATGGAACCAACATTGGCGCATAGAATTATTAGGCTCACCAACACGCTAGGCATGTCCTGTCACAGGCAGGGCTGCGGAGTGGGTAGGTTAAACCTTCAACTCTGACTCCGACTCCTCTACTTTATCTACCGTCCGACTCTGACTCCGACTCTTTTATTATTGGCAAATTTATATTAATAATAAGTAATAAAAAATGCATGCAGTAAAAAACAGATTATATCACCATGTGTAGAAAATTAAAATATATGTTTAGACTGTGAAACATTTATATATTAATTCATAATAAAAAAATTATGATAGTAAAATTATAACTAATTAATTAACATTAAAATGCTAAGTACTAACTATGGTAGTACAAGACATCTCATCACCAACACATGAATCATCAGATTAGTTCTCAGTTTAATTGAACTTGAAATATATATTTTGATTACAATTTATGGATAAGTAAATTTACTAAGAATCCTATGAGAGTAAATATGCATTAATCTAAGCATATAATAAATTAAAGCTAATAATAACCACAATTGAAAACTACCCAATTCTGAATTTTCTCTTTTTATTTGTAAGCCATCATAGTTTTGTTAGCTAAGAATCATTATATTAAGATAGATCCTTGATTATGTCTATACCAGTAAGAATTAAGTTTGACACTATTATAAGTTTTTTAAGTTGAAGTCAGTAACTTTCTACCAATTCCGACTCCACCCATAATTGCTTCCGACTCCACAGCTCTGGTCACAGGTGTGGTGAATCCCATCACATAAAAAAGTACAAGTTGGAGATAACTCTACTCTTTTGCAGGTTATGTTGTTGAAAAGGGCACTTGAACTGAGCTTGACTGAAAGGGTGTAAACAATATCCTAGGAACAACAAACAAAGGCATAGCCAACAGACATATCAACTAAGCCTGGACCTATTCACGCTGGAGCTATCCACACCCAACACTAAACTGGAATTGCCAAATTATCATGCCTTGATGGTGAAATTTGTTATTATTATTTAAGGTATTTAGTGTGTACTTTCCGAACCAAGGGATTATATCAGCATACGAGAATTTCTACTATCGAGAGCAAAAGAGTCTACTAATTTTGCTAGGAAAGGTATTTTCACAAACTTTCCAGGGTTCTTTTACATGCCTCAATCAACATGTGGCCAACAGCTTTACTTCTGCTCCGAAGAAAGTTGTATGGATTTTAATCGCTCAAGAAAACTCCGCCCATCCCACCTGGGTTTAAACCCATCAACATCGGGTCCTGAGGCTAGGAATTTACCCCAAGACCGCTGGGTCCTGAGGCTAGGACCTTACCCCCAAGAACACCGAGGTCGACCTGATAGTGAAGTGGACATGACTCTCCACACATTTGAAATTGACGTTGGGACATCATTCACCATAATGAGTGCAAATGCGCGCGCGCACACACACACACACACACACACACACTCACACTCTAAACTGTGGCTAGAAGAACGTTTACTCCAACAGTGCCCAATGAATCCTAAAACATGAGCATCCTTTGGGTATTCCATGTATAATGGTACTTAGAAGTTAAAGAAGGCTTCAAGGCTAAAAGAGTAACTCCACCGTTGGTGGTATTAGAAGTCCAAGGACACAGTTGGCTTTGCCGGAATTGGTTTTCCCACAGAGGGTTGGAAGTTACAGGAATACACTCACTTCAATACTCGTTCATCATTGCAAGTCTGGGGAAATAATACAGAGGACCAAAAGTTAGCCTGGACCTAGACAGCTCGGGCCCCCCAAAATTTATTAAAGGCTGCCCAGTACGATTTATGCTCCAGAAAGAAGTAAATGATGAGTTGAAGAGATTGGAGAAGCTAGACTTTCTGGAACCAGTCGACTTTTCTAAGTGGGCAACCCCAACGCTAATCATAAAAAAGAGAGGTGGAAACCTAAGAATCTATGGTATCTACAAGGTGACTGTTAATACTGCGCCTCATCCGGATAAGTACCCATTTCCAACGATCAATGAAGTATTTGCGAGCTCATCACCTGGGTCAATCTTCTCTAAACTAGACTTGTACCAAGCATATACGCAAGGAAGGGTATATGCCATAGAAGCAAACATTCTAGCCATAAACACAAACCACGGCCTTTACAATGTTCACCAGCTCTCCTTCGTGAATGCTGTCCCATAAATCTTTCATTGGTTAATGAAAGGGATACTGGCAGGTATTCAAGGTGGAATTATTTTTTTGTATGGTATTTATTGTAGGTAAACATCAGAATGAGTACGATGAATGCATACCTCAAATGTTGCAACGCCTTTGTATTACAGGGCTAAAACTCAAAAAGTCAAAATATGTAGTCATTGTCACATCAGTGGATATTTTGAAGTTCCTGGTAGATGCCACAAAAATACACCCCGTGAGTGAACATTTCTATCGGGTAGCAACCCTCGAGTAACAATGTGTAGTGCATTAATAACAAGGACATAATACCTTCGATTCCTTAAAGACTTATCAAGAAGAATTATAAATAAAAATGCGATGAAAAAGATAGTATAATTCCATATTTCTGAACACTTTGGAAAAATTGTCCGCTTAAAATAACTGTACACAAATTAACATTTTCTTGACAAAAAAAAAAGTTTATTTGCCATATAATAAAGTGGATAAAATAAAAGTTAATTGTATTTTTAGTGCTGAAATATCTATCAGTTTATAAATTATACATATAAATCATTTATTTAGTGTAGTAAGAGGTTTTTTTCCTCATAATTTCCTGATGACATTATTTGACTGCCATGTCAAAATTCTTTCTATGCTACAAAACTATATCTTATCATAAAAGTTTCAAATTCTCTGCTACAAAATGATATATTATCATAAAAATTTCAAATCAATATTAACCACACCATGTGTATTTTTTTGTGCCCACCAAGAAATTGGTTCATGGCATAGCTCACCACATTTAATGTAGGATGTAAATTAATTGATCATTTCTAACACAGAAAAACATGACTATATATACTTTGTGCATCTTTAAAGGTAGAAAATGTAACTTCTTTGGTTTTTCTAAGGTAAAATATATAAGATAGTGCCATAAAGTAATCATTCGATTCAGGAGCTTACCTCTCAGAGTACATGGAGTGTACTGTTACATTCCGTTTAACCTGAAGGGTATCCTTCTTACCATGGCTGATTACACTATGGCCTTTTCTTATAAGCTATATCGTAGTGGAATCAAGAAGGGTATGTATTCTATCTTTTGGTGTAAATGAAGGGTGTATATTTTATTTATATATATATGTGTGTGTGTGTGCGTGTGTGCGTGTGCGTGTGTGTGTGTGTGTGTGTGTGTGTTATTAAAGATTTAAGATTTTTTCTCTTCCACATTAAATTAATACCAGTTATACAAGAGATTTTCATAGTATTATACTCAACACAATAATGATATCAACATTTAATAATAATGATCAAACTTATACTAAAACAATTTTTAACAATAAAGATTACTAACTAATTAATATGTTTTAGGACAGTGAAAACAAATTGGATACATTTTAATTATAAAATTATATAAAAGTTTAACTGTCTGATAGTTCGTTTGTTTGAATGCTCAAAGTTTGATATTTGACAAAAAGCGTAAAGTATCTTGGTAGTGTGGTGGAGGAAAATGGGGGCAGCAGAGAAGAAATAAGGAGATGAGGGCAGCAGGGAGAGGTTTTCTAAAGGTATGTAAGAGACCCACTATGGAAAAGACAAGTGCCCCTGAAGTGTAAGGAAGTGTGGTATAGAGCATACTTCATACCCATAATTATGTATACAGTAGAAACTTGGACATTGGATAAAATAGAAACAAGGAAATTGGAGGCCATGGGTATGAGGTTTTTGAGGACCAGAAGAGGTAGGATTAGGAATGAAGAGGTAAGGTCAAGAATTGGGGTACAAGGGGTACATGAGATAGTGGAGACAGCAAGGATGAGATTGTATGGACATGTAATGAGGATGGAAGGGGAGAGGATTCCAAAAAGATTAATGGATATGAAGTATGTAGGGAAGAGACCGCAAGGGAGACCATTGAAGAGATGGGAGGAACAGATAGCAGCAAGTGTGCAGGTGAGAGGAGGAGAGTGAAAGAGAGTGCAGGAGAAAGAATGGTGGAAGGACAGAGGGGGATGGGGGCATTTTACTAAACGGACCTGGCCACAGGATGCAAACAGTTCATGATGATGATTTGACAATTTAATAATAAAATTGACTATGATAGTTGATTTTCAAGTATTTTTATATGGTTCTATGTTTTAAAAAAAATCTTATTAGGTATGTGATTCTTCCTAGAGTTTATTGGACAAAGATTAGGTTTCATCATTCTTTTGGAAACATTTTTTGGCATAACAATGCCATCTAGATTTTATAATGCTTTATTTATTTTAGGGCATACATCATGAACTTGTAAAAATTCTGGTTGAAATGGTATTGGATTCACTTATAATGATGATTATTATGTATTCACAAATTTAAGGTCGAAATAATAGAAAAAACATACATGAAAAATGGAAAGTGATGTATAAAAAAGGAACAGAGAAACAAAATCAAAGAAGGTCAGAATAAAATAGAAGATATTACCCTGAAGTGAAAGAGATGGAGGTATACAAAGATAGATCTTAAACATTTAAAATAGATATAGCCTACCACAGGATTGGGAAATAAGCCCTGCTCATCTGCCTGGTCTGGGCCTGGAATTAATTTATGTTAACATTAAATTATTTTAATGTATTTTGTTTTGTTATATTCAGCTATACAGAATCTGTAAAAGTATACTACTTAGTTTGATTACTATTTTCTACCACTATGTTTTGTAAATGTTTGATTAGAAAAATACAATAAGAAGGTAAGTTTTAAAATAAGTAATAAAATATATACAAGATTTATTCTAATTTTAACATTTACTACATTTGATAAAAGCTTAACTCTAAAAAGCTGATTGCTCTAATATTAATTGTTAACTTAACAAATATTGAATATTAAGAATATATTTATCTCACATATACTTGCATTGTGGCATTGTTATCATAGGGCCTACTTCTGTTTTCTCATTGGTCTCGTAGTCTCAAAGTGAGTAATACCCAAACAAAACACAAAATCATTTAACATGCTTAAAATTAAGTCATCTTTTTTGTTATTGGGAGAATTAATAAGTACACTAGAGGCATGATTATCCGGGTTTCGATTATCTGACCCTCTGTATTATCCAGCCCGGCTATCGGTGTTAAAGAGTGTTTCCTTTAAAATAAACAAACCCATGCATATCCACTAGTAATTAAAAAAAAAAACTATCATAAATGTCTTTTAACTGTTACATTGGAGACAGAAAAAAATAACTGATATGCATGTGGTTGGCTTATAATACAGTACTATTGTTTGGTCAGTGTAGATAGCAGTACTGTTTTTATTTGGCTGGAAACAGAAGCTGTGTCATGGGAGGTGTGCGCAAGGTGTAGCTATATGAGTTCTGTGTGCACTCATATAGGTGTGGCAGTCAGCCATTGAAGGACACTGTGACATTTGTTTAGAGTTTGTGGAAGTGTTCCTTATATGTGTTTATATCAGTGGTTAGTGATCTTTTACTATACAGTACACTAATGTAACTCTATTATTTTAGACTTACACTAGTTTATGTGAATTTAGTGAATTTTTGTCGAAACCTTTTATGTATTCTTTAAACACATTTAATGTGACTGTATAAAGTTTTAAAATATAAAACACATATTGAATTTATAATATAATCCATTTGACAGTCTATTTTCATTTATTGTTCTTGCTTTGTAGCTTATATTCCATTTCCAAAATAAAGTATTGGGTAGTAAATATTTTAAAAATTCATTCCTCTTTTAATTTTCACTATCCCCCTACAATTACTGTATTCCTATTGTATATAGCAATCAAACAGTGGGCATATTCTATGAAAACAAAGTTAAATGTTCTGTGAACATTAAAAAAGGTAGGCAAAACTATACTGAAAATTAATTACACTCTGATTCCATATTATCTGCTTTTCTGCTATCAGCCCGAAATGACATCACTTTAGGCCACATAATCGTTGCTCTAGCGTATTATCAAGAGATGGTTCTAGTTTGTGTGTGGTTGAAACTTGACAGTTAGGAATTTTTTTTAAAGTATTAAATATTTATTATAGGAAAAATGACATATTTACACATGTGAATGCTAAGATAATATGATATTTAATAGTAATAGTTCGGTTTTGCTTTTAGTTCATATATTTTAAGTGAAATATGATTTTCAATAGTAATAGTTCAGTTTTGCTTTTAGTTCCTATATTTTAAGTGAAATAGGATTTTCAATGTTAATTTATTTCAAAATATGGAGATAGTTTTCAATGTTTCCAGGTCTTTTGCGTCCTTGCGTCAAACCTCCCTGGATGGCCTGCTGCCACGTACTTCCAACTTGCTGCTGGCTCGTCCTAGTGCCAGTGAAACAAACCTCCGCAAGATAGCTCTAGGTGTGGATCCAGTCCCGCGGCCAGGATCTGCCTTAGGACTTCTTCAAGGTACTGAGATTAGATTCTAAGTAATGTATAATTTTATATTTTTATTATTAGCTGAAAACTTTTAAGGGGAGAGCAGGGTTGTCATTGGCCTTTAATAACAGAATGACAGCATATAACCTGAACATTTAGCAAGATGCTGTGGAAAAAACAACTAAAATAAACAACAGAATGTGACCTAAATATTTTAAATTGAAAATTTCAAATACTGTTTGGAAGCTTTTATTCCACCCAATCATTTATCTTGTATAAATGAGCATTAAAATAGATGGACTTCATCCTAAAATTGAACATCTGTGTAATATAACAATTTTTATTAAATTACACTAAAATAGTTGTGAACTTTTTAAAGGTAATTTAAATAAACTTAGACCAAATATTTTGTTGGAAATGGTTAAAAATATAGTTTAAGGGGGTTTGAGCTAGTGGGTACAACCTTTATCAATAAATCTTGGAAAACTCAATTTTACCTTTTCTTCTCAGATTATATTGGCTCGTAACTTGTGTGCATGCATAGTTATCATGCACCTCTACCTATAGATGCTCATCACCATTTGCATTTAACATCTTTCAAAAAAGATCAAAAAATTAGAAACTGTTGGAGACACTGACTAAGATGCACGATCCAACCACTGCACCAATCACGAGAGGCGCTGCAGTAGCGCAAGCATCATGAGTTAGCCAATCACATA
>CABFVX010004789.1:0-31435 GCA_902151425.1 Timema shepardi
GTTCAGAAAGTACACAGCTTCATCCCCTCTTGAGCTCTGTGGGGGAAAATTAAAACCAATACTTAGAAAACACGAGGGTAGAGCTACAAATGAAAACATTATTTAAACCAGTTCATAGAGTACACAGCTTCATCCCCTCTTGAGCTCTGTGGGAGAAAATCAAAACAAATACTAAGAAAACACGAGGGTAGAGCTATAAATGAAAACATTATTTAAACCAGTTCAGAAAGTACACAGCTTCATCCCCACTTGAGCTCTGTGGAGGAAAATCAAAAAAAATACTAAGAAAACACGAGGGTAGAGCTATAAATGAAAACATTATTTAAACCAGTTCAGAAAGTACACAGCTTCATCCCCTCTTGAGCTCTGTGGGGGAAAATCAAAACAAATACTTAGAAAACACGAGGGTAGAGCTACAAATGAAAACATTATTTAAACCAGTTCAGAAAGTACACAGCTTCATCCCCTCTTGAGCTCTGTGGGACAAAATCAAAACAAATACTTAGAAAACACGAGGGTAGAGCTACAAATTAATATTAAAAACCAATTTAAAATGTCCTGAATATTTAAATAAACTATAATTTTTAAGGGCAGGTAAACTACGGGCTGTAAAATTTCTGGAAATTATAAAATATTAGGCACGAAAAAAATATTAACTTAAAAAAGTAGTAGGCTTAACTACTTAGATAGTTTCTACTGAGTTTTATTTTAATAATAATCCAATAAATAGTCCGGTCAAATAAGTATTTTTGGCAGAAATAATTTATACATTTATGAAACTTGGTACACATATTCTTGAGTCCTGTAAAATCAAATATCCGTCAAGTTTTTCCTTCTGCAGTGGAGGATTTATCCCTTAACACCGAAAAAACACTCCCCCTAAATGGTTAACTTGTGTGACTTTTTTCAATTATCTTGTAAACAGTGTATTCACTGAAAAATATTATGTTTAGTAAAAGTAACGGAAGCAAATTTTTGGACAAACATTATTCTATACATTTTCCGTAAAAGCTCTAGTTCGCGCAGTAATGAGGGCGGCATTAGGGGTGGATTCTGGAGTGCAGCGCACAATTCGTTTCTCGAACCCTTGTTTAGTAGATAACTAGAAAACGGATAGTTGTATCTAACTTCTAAAGGTCCTGCCGTCCTAGGTTTGGATCCTGACCAGGTTAGTATACGGCCTGATCGCCAGGATTCACGTCCATCAGTTATATCTCGGCATTAGATTTAAATGTTTAAACATAATGTGTTCAGGCACCAGATAGTTTCACGTTTGATTTAAATGTAAGATAACTTAAATTAAATATCAGAAATTTAATATTAGGATTAATTTATTGCACACTTTGATTGGTTTTGAAATAAATGGTACGGTGTACCCCACATACTTTCTTTTATTTTTATCTTAAATTGGACATTTACTAAAAACTCGTATCATTTTTGAATATAAATAATAGGTCTATACATGGTTGTAGAAACTTCACACCAAAGATAATAAAATACATAATATACACTGTTACTTACTCTATGGCATTAGAAATTAGTAATACTGATACAGAAAAAATAAAAAAAGATGATCATCTATATCTACCAAAGAAAATAGCTGTCAAATTCATTTTCAAAGACCTGAATTAAAAAGTATGTATTAATATTATTTGCTTATAGCTCAGAAACTATTGGTTTAATAAAAATATATATTTCAAATAAAAGATTTTTATATTTAATATTGCTACAATTTTACAATGATAAGTTATTTTGTATCACCAATTGCTGCGGAGAAATTAAGAAAATTGTAAAATTAATTCATTCAAAGTACCCTCAAAGTCATTTTTATAAGAAAATGATAAACAGTGTGCCGATACAAAATTTAATCAAAAGCGTTAGAGCGAATTTCGAGAAAATCAATTTTTTCTCTTTTTTTCCCTTCAACAAACTAACATAGCTTTAATTTTAGGGGTGGATGTTTAATTCCAAAAAAGGTTTGGGGGGACCTCTTCAGATATAAAGTTTGAGCCCAATTGACTAAGGTCAATCGATTTTGTAATGAGAAGGTAATATGTGTGGAAATCTAAAATGAGATTGGTGGATGTCTGTTAGTCAACATGTACTTTCAGTTCCAGGAGGAGATTGAACCCTACATAAAACAGCAGGAGGAGATAGATGAGACATTTCCGAACACACCAGTAGTGTATATGATGTATACGAATCCCAGGTCCACACTATGGCATAGTAATAACATAAGAAAGGAAGATGGCAGAATAAGAGTTTATAGGGCATATCAAAGGGGGAAACTACTGGAGGAATCAATAACAACAAGGAATCTGGAGGGGGTAAATCACCCGGAAAACCCTTCATTGTATGTAGAGAGGGCAGGATCCAGCTCCTACAGTGATGTCACCTTGAACAATGAGGAAGCTAGGGCAATGATAGAGAACTGGCAAGTGCATGACTGCGAGACATCCAATGATTATACTCTGATAAATTTCGTACTAGGAAATGAAGAAGACAGGGTAAAAGCAGGCACGTGACTCTTCTAGAATCTGAAGAAGGCAAATTGAGAAACGTTACGAAGAGAATTGATATTACCACAGCCAGAGTCACAGGGAAACAACATAAACCTAAAAGCGAAGGAGCTCACGTGGGTCTTGCAGGCCACTGTAAGAAAGGCAATACCAGTAGTTAAGGAAGTCACGATAAGTGAAGGAAATCGACCATAGAATGAGCAACTACAAAAACTGCGTGGAAATGCAAGGAGAGCATGACGAAAATACCAAAGATGCTTTGACCTAGCAAGAAGACTCCCACTCCTGTAAATATACAGGCAAAGGAAGGAAGAGTTCGAAAATACAATAGAGAGAATCAAAAATAATAGCAGGTAGAGATTTGTTCAGGAGGAATTTAGGAAGAATGCATGGGGTGTACTTTTTCAGATTGCTGCAGGGAAAATGAGCTGTAATTTCAACACTTAAAAAATCAGATGGAGGAATGACTACCTTCTAGGAGGAATCAACTAGGTTGCTAATGGATGAATAGCTTTCTTATGATAGCCCAGAGTAGGGGGATGAGGGTCACGAAAAGGACAAGCAGGATATGATGGTTATATGTAATAATGAAGATGCTTTAGTAGAGACAGTGACACAGGATGAATTCAAAAGGCTAATAGCAGGATTTAAAAGGGCACATGGACCTGATGGAATCAAAGTCGAGGTGATTCAAGAAATCAGTGAGCAGGACTCAGCTCATGAATGAGGGCTTGGTTCAGGGCAGAATCCCAAATGTGTGGAAGTGGAGCAAAGTAGTCATTCTTAGTAAAGGTGAGGATAAAGACCCGCAATTCCCAAAGTCGTATGGACCAATATGTCTGATGAATGTACTAGCAAAACCCCTAGAAAAAATATTTGTAGGAGGTTATAAAAACACATAGAGGATGTGGGAATGCACTCTTAACAGTGCGACCTTATGAAGGGCAGGTCTATAGAGGATACGATCTCTGATGCTATTAGCCTGGTAGAAAACTCAAGGGTAAAATATTTAATTGGAATATTCATGGACATCTTGGGTGCATTTGATAACCTGTTGTGACCAGCCTTATTTAAGTGCTTAAGAGAACTAAATTGTCCGGGGAGTCTCTACAGGAGTTTTAAGAACTAATGTAGGGACAGGTATGTGAATCTGAGGTTTCCAGGAACAACAATAATTAAAATATTACCAAAAGGATTTATACAAGGATCGGTTAGTGGTCCAAGTTTTTAGAATATTGGTCTTGATCCTGGGTTTCTGGAGATTGAGGCTCTTCCTGAGGTGGTGAGGTTGGTTGCTTTTGCATATGACTTGCTGATAGTGGTGGAGGCAAACTCTAAGAATGATCTGGAAGTGAAAAGTAATACGGTATTAGATGTCTTGGACAAATGGTGTGGGAAAGTAAAACTCAGCTTGGCACCAGCGAAGACAACCTTCATGCTGCTCAGAGAAGTACTCAAGATGAACCCTATGATTAAGATAGCAGAACAAACAATCACAAGGAGCAAAACGGTCTAATACTTGGGAGTAATGATTGACGAGAAACGTAGTTTCTTGGCTCACATAGACGATGTATGCGGGTGAGCCTTGAGGATTATGGATGGAATAGTTAGTATAGGTCAGCGTAAGCTCCATTTTCACTTGAAACTGATTAGGCTAAACCATCAGGCATTGCCTGTATCCATGGTGGGCTATGGATTAGGAGTGTGCGCTCAGCGACTAAGATGATATAGGGCCAAAAGGAAACTCAGATTTTTTAAGAGGAATATCCTCATGATACTTTCTGGGGCATACAAAACGGTACCAATGAATGCGTTGTGTGTCACCCTGGGTGTATGCCCCCTAGATTTAGAGGTGCGAAAAAGGGCCACTGGATATTGGCTCAAGAAAGGTGAGTTAGACATAGCTGCCAAATTTACAGCCAATGGTGTGAGTAGCATGGAAGTCATAAAAGACACTCTCCTGGAGGAGTGGCAAACAGACTGAAAAGAGAGTAACAGTGGCAGAAGGGCTTTACAGTTATTCCCGAACGTTCCAGAAGGATTGACAATGAGGCATTTTCAGCCTTCCCAGGGATTTTTTTTTATTATATTACAGGACATGGCCCATATCAAGCGTCCTTCTTCAGGAATAGCTTGAGTAAGACTGACTTATGTTTTTGTGGAGAGAAAGTGACACTGAAGCACGCACCCTTAGAATGTATATTTACAGAAGGCGGGGAGAATGGAGCTATTAGTGCTTATAAAAGCAAACGCCATATACAATATACTCAGGAATGTGGACTGGTGGAGCTACCTCTACAAGATGGCAAAAAGGGTATCGAAGGCATAAAGGAACAAACATATGGACGAACTAAAAGAAAGAAAGAGACTATGACAGTACAGAGGCATAGGAAAAAAACGGACAGAAAGACATTACGAAGGAGGAAGTGACGAGTGAGGACGATGAAGAAGGAGAAATAACGTCAGACTCAAACGAGACATAACCAAACTAATGTAGCAAATAAAGACCGGAGAAGAGATTAATAGGGAGGATGGACAAGATCTTAATGAACTCTGGACACATCTAATGCTCTAGCTGAGGAAAGATGACTCAGGGATACCAGTGGTGGTAATCTATGAGGAACCCAGAGGTGTCTGGACTACCGGATAGAAGGGAAGTAAGATAAAAAGGAAAATAAAAGATACGTCAGAGATGGGTCCCAGCTCAAATAGTACCAACCACTTGGAAGCAAGCGTGATGATAGGCCGGAGCCATCAAGCACTCCAAGAATGTCGACTGGTCATGGGAAGAAGTGACCAGAGAAGAAAAGGAAATGTGACTCCCAACAAGGAAAAGTTTCAGGTAATTCAAGAACATTTATAATTAAAAGTTCAATAAAAGAAAATTAGTGGTTTTGCTATATAGTAAACGAAGCTGCCAACTCCGATAGGCAGCGGATAGGGGGATGCCCGCCTCCATTTGATGCCCTAAGGGTTCTGTAAACATGGTCCCAGTTGGCAACTGGGAGATCAAGGGGGAGAGGATACCGGGCAATTAAAATACCCGGGGTGGACCAACTGGCACACGTTGAGGCAAAGTGATAATTTAGGGAATTTTAGGACAATTAGTTTAATAGTAGATGTAGGTTTAAATTCCAGATAGTTTATATGCTGAAATTTTGAAATTAAATATGTATATTCCTGATTTATAGTAGAATAAGATGTCAGGAAAAATGTATAAGGAAGTTAAAAAAAATATCCAGATTGTAGGATGATACGTGAGAATGATGATGGTGAAAAGCAGAGGGGACCTACAGTTTTACGAGGGTCCCAATCCATGGCAGGGGCCTGGCATTCCCTACATTCATAAAGCGTGAAAGCACACACTTTGCCAGAGGTGAAGGAAGGGGTTGGTAGTCAGATAAATCTATGGCGGGGCCAGGATTTTAATCCCGCACCCCTGACACAGAAGTGTTATACCTTAGCCCTAGACCACCAGGTACCCCCATAAAGGGAATAAATGTATTTAGAAAGAAAATATAGTACTTATTCATCATATAATGTTGTTAATTCCCAACCATTCATAGATAGCTGACAGTGGCACTATCACCCTGTGTACGGACTCACCAATATTTTGACGATCTCTCCCAATCTGCAGTAAATGTAAATAATTGATAGCGCAATCATCACTTTGCTTACACACTTACCCATGTCTTGACGTTCTCTCCCAATCTGCAGTAAATGTAAAGAATTGATTGCGCAATCATCACTTTGCTTACACACTTACCCATGTCTTGACGTTCTCTCCCAATCTGCAGTAAATATAAAGAACTGACAGCGCCACCATGGCCGTGTTTATAAACTTGAAGGTATTGAAAAACGTCTTCTCTTTTGTCTGAAACCGCACATATAATTAGGAGGTTAAATAAGATGAGAAAATGTAATACTGCAATTCTACAAGTATTCTAGTTAATCACATTAGGTTATTTCATGATTTAGTAATTTCTTCACCTATGATGTTCTGCACATACAACAAACCTTTTACTTGACTTTGACCTTAGTAAAATGAATGAACACTTAGAATAGATTAATATAATCATAAAACATATTCTAATCTACTTTTAAAATGTAATAGTGGTAATATTTGTTTAGATTTACCTAACATGTGTTCAATTATGTCTGTAGCCACTTATAATTTAAAAGTAGGGCCTAATTGCCAAACGTTAACCAAACTTGTTGTTCTTAACGATACCTTTAGTTTGCGCTGTTTCTTTAAAACAATAATCCCTCTAAAGGGACAACACAAATTTTATTATGGTCGCTACCCGCTTCCCATCCTTTGGGGATTTTGCCAGGATGCCCTATTTGAAGGGAGGGAATGCAGGATAGGAGCGTTGAAAATAATCATACCTGGGGTTTTGAGAATTCTACTATAAACTATAGTATATGGTGTGATATTGTCAGTCGTAATTGCTTGGGTTGAAAAAGAGTCGCTAGCTCATGTCCATCATTTTTAGCAAACTGTCCCTCTGACATGTTTACACAGGTGATCAACCTCTACCTCCAACTGGGCCCGGATCGTACTCTAGTTCTACCATGACCCCCTCCCCCCCCCCGCCCCCACCTTGCAGCTCTCACTAATCTAGTTTCGTCACTTCTTATATTTTAAAAGTGTCTTCCTTTCAGTGGTTTTGCTATGTCAATAAAATTGCTGTGTAGCTATTCACAAGTTATAAGCTGAATAAGATAACACATTTACTATATTATCATGGACTGATTGTATTTAACTGGCTGACTCAGACCTTCGAAACAAGGAGGGAGTACGTCTCTCTCTGGAAATGTGGCCTATTAAATGTGGCCATCACTATATGCATGACTTTATTCAGGCACCCATAATACATAAGATAAATTTTCAAACATCACTAAATATTTTTTAATATAATGTAAAGTATTTTAGAATTTTCCGGTTTTACAGTTGGGATACATTTTCGAACTTATTTTTTAATTGAAACTGATGTACTAATAGTTTTTCCTTCAATATGTTGATTAAAAACTGATTTCTTTATAGCTTATGAGTAATATCCATATCAGGGCTGCCAAATATTTCGTACGAAACCAAATATAAATCACTGGATTATACGAGTATGTACCGACAGTATATTAGTACAAATTAGGCTTATTTACTTTCCCTTAACTCTAGGGTAACTCTTTAAATAAAATCTTAATTAACGCAATTTAACTAAACCTTACTTCAGTTGAGATTCTTTTAACCTCATCTTTTTACTAAGGTTAATGATTGATAACCAGTATTGGCAATTGAATGTACAAATCATTATAATAAGACACGGATAAAAGTTTTATATTGTAATTTATTTTACTATTATCAAACTATTTTTTAAATTAATTGGTTTTTCATAATTTTTGCCTAAATTCTATAAATCTGGTAAAACAATTTCGTAAAAAACCGCATAGGTTGGAAAAGGGGCAACGGTGCCAGTATTATCTTATCTGTTTTGTTGGTGATGGATCGGGGTTTTAATCATGACTGAATCTACTGATGTATTTTATCTAAACTATTTCCTTTATCAATCATCGCAAATGTGGGTACATTTACTATACATTCTGTCTTCCTCATCCCATTAGTGAACATATACGTACAGCCCAAAAGGGTAGTAATAAGTAGTGCACAAAAAGATAAAACTCAGTAAACCAGAACTTGGGGCTGAATTTTGATGTCATGTAATTTTCTCTGGGTACACTACAAATGATTTTCATGTGCACGTAAATTCCTTTCATTACTTACTATTCTTGGATTTTTAGGCAATTTTCCTTGTTTTTAGTCATTGTTTGGTTAATTTTAGGCATTGAATATATGCCTTAAAATTAATATTACTGATGGATGAATTCAAATTAACTTTGCACCCTATTTACTTGCGTTGATGGATGATCCACTATCTTAATTAACCACTAGGCCTACTATCAAGCTGAAAAGGTGATGTTGGGAGGGGTGGCTATTGCTTCTGGAGAAGAAATGTGTAGATCAAGATTACATTTTACCGTAATGCAAGTTAGTTGCTAAAAGTTTTTTCATTGTATACAGATATAATTTAGTTTACACTCGTTAAGTGTGCGTTTGACCTTTCTTGTTTCTTCATTCAATTTTTTTTCTTTCATTTTTTGTAAATGCTAGGTTATTTTTTAGAATTATTAGTGTAATTATATTTGTCAAATTTTGATCATTTTTAGGTAATCAAAATCCGGTCCCTGATCACACCCATTTGATTACCGAAACTATGGACAAACTCACCACAGATTCAAACAATTGAAAGCAAATCATCAGAGTCAATTCCCCGAATTCAATGACCATCGGAGATCCAATGATGCTCCCAACTTCTTTGGCAAAGCTAAAAAAAAACTCGTATGAAAAAACTAATTTTTATGTTTATTCAGTGATATATTATGTTCCAAATGATTGATCGGGGCTCATGTAGCCTTAAAAGATAGTAACTCATGGTGCAAAAAACATACTTATATAATGTGAACAAATTCAGATGTAAAAAACAAATCTTAACAATAATGGAAAATTTTGCCATTTCTACCATGCTTTCTAAGATTCATATTCGGATCCTAGATTCTAGTTGAGTTGGTAAAATGAAGGTTTGGATCAGGATTCTAGTAAAACCTCTCTATAGTCCCCCCAAATAATCCACATTAAACTATTATTTCGTTTGGTAAATAAACATGCCGTAAAATGTTTCTTTACTAAAGGAAAGATCGACGCTGTAAAACCCTTACTATATTTATTTTTAATAAACTAGCTGTATTTAAGCAAGGCATGCACACAGTGCCGTATTTAAGGGGGACGGTCTAAACAAGACCCCCATAAGAAAGAAAAACTTAACTTTAATTTACTAATATAGAGGCCTTCTTGTTTTGTGCCTTCAATAATGTTCATCCTGCAAGAATTATTTAGGTAAAAACTAATTGACGTATGAGCAGTCAAATTGAAGATAAATATCCTGCCATCACTTGAAGGATTTACTAGGAGAGTCACCAATGATTACACAGGCCTGCGATGAACAAAATACAAAGGAATTGATAGCTGAACTTTATGTATTTTTTGGTGCTGATCAAAAAATATGGAAAATTTCTATCACATCACGTTTTCTTGAAAAATTCAATTTTACTTGAATTTTTATGAACATTTACCATAAAAAAAATTCGGCGTTGTATTTCTTCCCTCCCTGCCTGACCATCAGTCTACCGTGGTGAAACCTACAGAATACCCCTTTGTGACACCTCCCCGTCGCCATCCCTTCCTCCCCGTCGCAACCTGTCTCTACCAATAGCATTGCACGAATCCTTATCTCAGCTCTTTATCTTGTTTCGCTGACCTCGCAGGAACGCTCGCTAAGCGAGCGTAATCGGCAGTCTCCTTCTGTTTTTTCGGGCTTAATCTGGATTGATCCTGAACGTGTTATCTTTCTTAAAACTGAATTCTCTCGATTTTTCTGGAGTCATCAGAAAAGATATAAAAGAGATGTCCTCATGAAGGACTCAATTTATCTCTCTTTAACCCAGAAGTTCGTGTACTTCCGTGTTCGTAGTAAGATAAAAGACGTGGAAATTTTTAAGTTCATCTCAATTTTCTTTCATGTGTAGTGTCGTGCTAGCGCTGTTACAGTGACAAGTGGAAACTTAATCACAGAAACAATTTAAACGGTTGCTTTTCTCTGTTCGTTTCGTGAAATATGGCTTGGAGTTCGAGACGGTGTGAAAACTTACCAGATGACTTTTGTTACATATGTGGCGAATATAGTGTTATTAAAAATCGCATGAGGAGCATTACATACTATATAAGAAAACTTTATCTTGCGTATTTTGGCATGAAACTCGGAGACCAGGACAAATCGTGGGCTCCTCATAAAGTTTGTGTGCAGTGTCTTAATGATCTACGCTTATGGCTCAAAGGAAAGAAGACTGCTTTACGATTTGGAATTCCTAAGACATGGAGGGAGCCGAAAAACCACTCTGATGATTGTTGATTTTGTTCCTGCCATATCCGTGGGTGTAACAGCAAAAATCAAAAGCTAATCTCTTATCATGATAACATGCCATCGGACATACGTCCCGTTCCTCATGGACCTGATATGCCAGTGCCTTTGTCTCCAACTGAATTGCCAGTCATCTCTTCATAATCTTCAGACTCGGAACATCCGGAAGCTCAAGGCTCCGATACCGAATATAAGCCCTCTGGAGGCGATTCACCGCAGCCCTTCTCTCAGGTAGAACTTAATGATCTGACTAGAGATCTGGGCCTTTCGAAAGAGGCAGCTAAATTGTTGGGCTCCAGATTGAAAAAAAAACTTATTGGCCAAAGGAACCTATTTTTATTGGTACAGGAACCGAGGAAAGGAATTTGTTAAGTACTTTGAGGAAGAGGAGAACCTGGTCTATTGTTCTGATATTCCCGGATTGATGAGAAAATTTAATATCACATACGATAAAGATGAATGGAGGATGTTTATAGATTAATCGAAAAGAAGCCTTAAAGCTTTCCTTCATCACGGAAGCCAGTATGCATTTGTACCAGTTGGACACTCGATGCATTTAGAAGAACGCTATGAAAACCTGGCTCTCGTCCTCAACAAAATAAAATATGCCGACCACGTCTGGACCATTTGCGGTGATTTGAAAGTTATCTCTATGTTTATTGGTCAACAAGGCGGATATACAAAGTTCCCATGTTTAATTTGTGAGTGGGACAGCCGTGATAAGAATCAACGTTGGGACAAAAAAGAATGGCCGAAAAGACAAAAGACATCAAGAATGAGATTCGGAACAGCTTAGTTGATAAAAAAAAAGTATTGTTACCCCCTCTGCATATAAAATTAGGTGTAATGAAGCAGTTTGGCAAGGCTATTCCAAAAGAAGGCGATTGTTTCAAATGCCTGTGCAAAAAGTTTCCAGGTTTATCCGAAGGCAAGTTGAAAGAGGGAATCTTTGTTGGTTCAGATACCCGCAAGCTTATGAAGGATAAATAATTTGAGACTAGCATGACAACAAAGGAAAAATAAGCTTGGGTTGCCTTCAAAGATGTCAATAAATTTCTGGGTGATCACAAGAATCTTGACTATAAAGCAATTGTTATGAATATGCTGTCCGACGAATTTCAAGAGTTGGGTCGCTCCATGAGTGACAAAATACATTTCCTTTATTCACATGTGGACTTTTCCCCCAAAAATTTAGGATCGGTCAGCGAAGAACAGGCTGAAGGGTTCCACCAAGACATCAAAAATATGGAGCGCAAATATCAAGATAAATGGGACAAAAACATGTTCGCCAACTAGATTGCTGAAAAATCCAATTGCATCACCAAGAATCGATTTTTTTTACACAGATTTAAATGGATAAAAACCATGTTAGTACATGCAAAATTGTTCGAGAGAATTCCTTTTCAAATAGGATTTTAGCAAAAATATCGATATCAATTTTACAAAAATACCTGACGTGATGGAAATAAAAGGGTGGTCATTTGCGAAATCAGCAAACCAAATAACATAGAACTCAGAGAAAACCTCTCTTGTTTTTTCAAAAACTTCAATTTCACAGGCCTGTGTTATTATTCAACTATCAAACAATTGCTTGATTTTTACTTTTCCTCAGACACGCTATAATGTAATTTACATGGGTGTACGGGAGCCCTCACACTGTAAGCCATCCTGAGGCCTCCACATAAGCTATGTAAACCTGACACTGCACGCATAATAAGTACAATAAAGTAGGATTCATCCTCTCAGGACTGTACGCCAACCGTGCTGCTACCATGCTCTGAATGCTAACGTTAAGACACGGCCAGCACACAGTCCTAAATGTGAATCCATCTTTAATTTACCCTGAAAGGTGGCAAGCTTTCCCTGATGGGTAGTTATGATATAGATTATAAATTAGAGCCATAGTGTAATCCACCAAGGTAAGACTGCCATCTTTCAAAGGAAGCTGAGTGTTCATGGATTACATTGAACTTTGAATGCTGTTCTCACCCAACTTTTTAGATACGTGTGAATTGTTTCCGGTACCCGTAGTATGTGTGTTCTATGGTGTTGAGCCAATTTGAATACGTTAGAGGAGATGCGGGTATCATGGAATAGTCGGGCAATACGGAATACCATTTTTTTCTCATATGTTAAGTGTCACAATCCATCGTTAACTAATTCAACTAGCACAGAAAACAATTTCTAACAGCTAGTGATGCCCTCACTTCGACAGATAAATTGTTTGTTTTGTGAGAGATGATTGTTTGTTTTGGCTGTCAGAAAAAACGTTTGCAGGCTAGCGTTTATCATGCTATATTTCTATACTCTACTGTTCTTATTAATTACAATCAAATCATTAGGTTAAGACTCACTCATGCTTATCTTTAAGTTAAAACATTATTTTACTGTAATTTTATTATAACATAACAAAATATATTGTTTTCCAAAATGGCGAGTCAGGCAATAAGGAATACTACTATTCCATAATACCTGCACATTTTTCAAGTATTTGGCAAGTGATTTATTTTGTTAATATAACGTATTATGAAAATTGACTCCTGGACACGGGAATCAAACCCGAGACCTCAATATCCATGTCTAGGTGTCATTTTTCAATTTTCAGAATATTCTATCTAGATGGAGAATTCCTCACTAAAAAGCTTAATAATAGCTTCGGCTATTTTATTCTTGCCAACGCAGTGGTGGATTTACCAACAAGCTGAGTAGGCTGAAGTCTAGTGCGGCAAATTTGGGGCCAAATTTTTTTTTGTCTTACAGAAATGAAAAAGATTCATATTTAAATATTTAAATGTTATTAGGTCCACACAAACAATTCAACACGTAATATGTTTCACTACTTAGATACATTTTTCTACAGTTTGCGTAGTCGCGTTTGGTTGCGGTGTGGGAACGAGTGAAATGACCGTTCGCTAAGTGTATCTGGCCGAACTGACTGCACGAGCGCGAAGTGGTGCGCCGGAGCCGAAGCGGGGTCGTGCTGTAGGCATACGCCACGTGGTGGCATTGAGTTTGAGAGAGATAGATATAAAGCGGCAATACAAACGGGGAAGTCCCGTCCCGTATTTACTTCAAAAACAAAATAAAAGCCACCTCAGTTGATTGGATCCTGCAATTTCTAATACGTATT
Source organism: Timema shepardi (assembly GCA_902151425.1). Classification (NCBI taxonomy): domain Eukaryota; kingdom Metazoa; phylum Arthropoda; class Insecta; order Phasmatodea; family Timematidae; genus Timema; species Timema shepardi. The sequence continues at coordinate 13,683 of CABFVX010004789.1, forward strand.
TCCAAAACGAATTGACACATTTTTCTGGTTGTGTGCTGTAATTTTTCAAAGTGTTTCATGGATTGTATGAATAATTTCATTACATAACATCACCGGTGCGTACAAACTTATAGTAGGTAAGTAATCATAGTATATTACAACAAACAAACAACAAACTCAACGTATCAGTAAGGCATAATTTAACTTGATATATAGCTGTTTCGTAAGATATGCAAAGAAGTTTCGATTTGTTTTGTTATATCATACTTAAATACATTTCTTGTACTTACGTTAGGTAACTATACAATGTCTGAAGTCTGAACAAAGGATACTGCTAATTACGTACGAGAAATAAAACTCCCAATGTAATATTTTTTATTTCAGTTCTTGTATAAAAAATGGTTAGAATGGGTGATGGGAGAAAGCGACTTAGTGAGTATAAAAAGAAGGCCAAAATGAAAAAAGAAGAACAAGAACAGGTTATCCGTAAAACGATAAAAATTGACAGTTTTTTTAAAAGTAGAAGTAGTGTTGAAAGACCAGGAACTTCAACAACATGCACTGACACAATAAAATCTGGAAAAGATGAAAAGGATTTGAGCTCTGCGGCCCAACAACAACAGTCATCTTTTTTCGAAATAACGAAATACGATCTACTTTTGAAATAACTGATATTTATGTTTTTGACTAAGAGGCAGTAGAGGAATCATCAATAAGTATAAATTTGAAGATGCGTCTCAGAATCAGACGTTAAGTAATGATCAAGTGCAAACAAGTGAAACAACAGTACATCTAAACAAAGATCCAGCTTTATGGGATATCAACGATACCTTAAGGGAGATTATCGCGAGGTATGGCTTCGGTCAAAACAAGTCTTGTGACTTCTCTAAAAGTGAAAAATTATATGCTGATCAGTGTCGTTTCTTGCCAGTGAGTATCTCCCAAAGAAAAATGAAAAATAATAAAGTGAATGACCAAAATTGGCTGGTTTATTCTGAAAGTAAAAGATCTGTATATTGCGGCCTGTTTGGTATTCGGTCCATTGGAGAATAAGACTCAGTTTGAGAACGAAGGCTTTAATGACTGGAAAAATGCAAAACACCGAGTAGCTCAGCATGAAAATTCTGCACGTCATAAATCTAGTATCCTTAGTTTGAAAGTTAGAAGTAATATTGATGGCCGACTCGACAATTTACTGCATGTCCATATTGATGAAGAAATTACTTATTGGAAAATCGTTCTGAAGAGGGTTGTTAGCGTAGTGAAGCAACCGAGTTCAAGAGGCCTCGCTTTCAGTGGAAAATATGAAAAGTTCGGTGATCCACATAACGGAAATTATTGTATGATTTTGGAATTGTTAGTTGAATTCGATCCTTTCTTAGCCAGTCATATTGAACGATTTGGGAATCAAGGATCTGGAAGTACCAGTTACTTATCAAAGACAGTTTGCGATGAGTTTATTCACTTTATGGGTCATACAGTATTAAAACAGATCGGAGACGAGATAAGAAGGGCGAAATATGTTTCCTTAATCATCGATTCAACACCAGATATAGCACATGTGAACCAACTTACCCTCGTCATTAGATACGTTTCGGAAATAGGCGAACCACGTGAAAGATTTCTCAAGTTTTTGCCCTCAGTGGGACATAAAGTTGAAAAAAAATCTGCAATTATTTCAGAACTCAAAACACTGGGCATAAATAATGAAGACTGTCGTGGACAATCATATGATAATGCCGCAAACATGTCTGGCGTGTACAATGGTTTACAGGCTAAAATTCGAAGCCAAGCACCTTTTGCTTTTTTTAGTTCCTTGCTCTGCCCACTCTTTAAATTTAGTGGCAACTGCGGCTGCTGAATCTTGCACAGAAGATTGTTGATTTTTCATGTTGCTTCAAGAAATCTACTTTTTTTTTGTAAGTTCGACACAACGCTGGCAAAAATTAATGATTGAAATTGGGAAAGGGAAAACGCTAAAGAGAGTAAATCTGACACATTGGTCAGCTAGAGGGGACACATGTAGAAGTTTGAGAGATTCTTGGCGCGAAGTCCTTAAAACTTTAGAATCAATCAAGGTTGATTGTACAGAAAAGCCTGTAACGTGAAACTAAGTGACAGGAATACTTTTGAATTTAGAAAAACTAGAAACGGCGGTAATGGTTGTTGTGTGGAATGGTTTTTTTTAAAGAATAAACAAAGTTAATGTTAAAATTCAGGCTTCTACCGTAGATTTAATCACTGTTGCTGATCTTTACGAATCTCTTTGCAAGTTTTTCATAGCTGAACAAGAAAACATTAAGTTTTCGAAGAAAAGGTGATGGAATTAAGCGTGTCAAAGCAGTATACAAAATACATGGGAAAAAGACAACCGAAACACCCGATGAAGAAATGAGAATGACTGAGAGTGATACTTTCAGGGTTAGCACATTTCTCGTACTCATTAATATACTCGTATCCGAATTAGAAAAACGGCAGGAGGCCTACAACAGGTTCAATGAAAAGTTTTCATTTCTGATCAAAATGAGTAAATTGTCATCATCAACCCTTGCGGAAAAAGCCCTTTTCTTGGAAGAAATGTATCCTAATGATTTAGAGACTGACTTAGTTCAAGAATGCATAGATTTTCAATTCCACCTTTCTTCTGAAATAATTTTGGTAAAACCAGATTTTGGATCATTGGAAAGTCTATCTTCGTTCCTGCGAAAACGTTTATCCGAACTTGGATATAGCAGTTCGCATGGCTCTATGTACACCAACGACGAATTGTTCGGGTGAGAGAAGATTTTCTTGCTTAAAACCGGTAAAAATTTATCTAAAATCTACCTTAAGCCAAGAAAATCTAAACGCCTTAACTCTTTTGTGTATAGAGTCAGAACTAATGAACAAGATTTCATACGACGATATAATTGATGATTTTGCGAATAGAAAATCGCGCAAAAAGGCATTGTAAAACGTTCATAGCTTGATTGGATTTCATCGTCATCACCAGCCGGATTGTTACAAGATAATTGAATACATTGTTTTTAAATTGTAAGTAAGCGCAATGAAAATTATTTAATTACGTTTACCTAATGTACATTATTGTGTAAGTAGTATTAAGGCATACCTTACCCCACCTTATTAGTAGTACATGATTGAGTTATTATTAGCTCAGAAATATACACAAAAACTATTTCTTGTGCAATCTTAACTAAATCGTTGGATTGTAAAAATAATCTAGGTACTGATGACATATTGTAGAGGTCGGTAGGGGCGGCAAAATATGAAAAGCCTACTGGCGGCAAATGTGTAAATCCGCCACTGTGTCAACGTAAGCTTAAACATTTTTCTTAACACCTAAGAAATCTATTAAGAGAACAATGTAGCCTGATACCATATTTTAGTATATTATATTTTAATAATTCTTTATTAATACTGATTTATTAATTAGTTATTTTTTATTATAACGTATTATTCAATGATTTGTTATTATTACTATTTTATTGTTTTACATATAATATTTGCATGGTTTTTTACACTTTCTTATGAAACATTTGTTAGTTTTAGTAAATATGATTAATTTTTTATATAAAATGTGTAATATTTAATATTGCTCTCACTATTCCTTATTCTCATACCTATTTCATATTTCTCTAATTTGTTCCACATCTCTTTTATGTGCTCCTACAGGATATTTAAAGTTATTGACTTTGCTTTGAGCACTAAAAATAGTTAAAAACATGTTAATTATAAATTTAATATGGACCTCATCGACAAATGTGAATATATGCTTTGATGTTATTAAAAAAATAAATTGTATTCCATATTACCCGCACTTGTTCTATATCTAGAATAGATTAAAAGCTACCATATTCATTTGATTATAGTGTCAACGTTTATAATCCAATCCGTTAAAAATTGGGACCAGCATATTTATGTAGCTTATTATCCATTTGCCAGGTTATTTTAGTTTTAAAGCAACTTATCTGGTTCTAAAAGCATTAAAGAAAGGGTGAGAATGCTTGGTACTGCCAATAGCATGGGTGTCAAATTCGTTTGGTCACAAGGGCCACATTAAAAATTGAAAATTGGGCTCGCATTAAGAATATACCTCCTTGTCAGTAGGCTAAGTAAATATAGTTCCATCTTATGTCTCCTCTTTTCATTCAGACAAAAAATAAATGTAGTTTTTATCAAGCATTCTATAATAAACTGCACAGCCGTAAAACATTACTGATTTGATGAACATAGTTAGAAAGAATAACATTTACTAATTCTGTATCACTACGATATTTATAAAGATTAGGATCGTATTGTATGTCGGTCTATCAGTGGGCTGCATAGAATCGTGAATTGGGCCGAATGTGGCCCACAGGCCACCAGTTCAACATTCCTGTGGCTGGAGAAAGAATATAACAACTTAAACATCTAGGATCTACCTGTTTATTTCGACATGAAGCTCAACGCATTTTACCAGGCGTCGATTCAACTCGGCATCAGTTTTGAGAAAATGTCTAGTTTTCCATATAGAATGTGTTTGGGTCATATTCTCGATTCTATTTCCCTCCAACACCCCAAAATTAGCATAACTTTTCTCGGAATCCTGGTGGGTCCTCACAACAGTCCCATCCATTTCTCGGATGTTTATTGGAGGTGATGAAGTCAGGATATAGTTCTTAATGTCAACGATCATAGTAGTGAGTGCTTGGAGCTGCCCAGAGGTGTGAGCTATGAGCGTGAAAAAGAATGAATCGACAACAATGTTAAGATAGTAGGCTAAGGTAAGGTCGAACGTAAGATAAATGGAAGTAATCTCATAAGCAGGACTGTCACACCAGTTATAAGGGAAGTAAAGGTCTAACGGAAGATGTCTCTTGCAGTCAGCTTTTCCAGATTTCTCCGAGGAGTAGGCCATGGTAGTCAGACTCCAGATGATACCAGATATACCTACAGAGATGACCATGGATACGTTGAAGAGCCTCATCTTTCGGATTATATCATCAGAAACTTTCGGTGAATCGTTGAGAGTTTTTCCTGGAAAGAAAACATACACTAGGTTTAAGCTCATGAGTAGCAGCTTTACATTGACAGGTTACACTATAGCGGTCTCTTAAAAGCTGAACCATAACGTAACCGAGACAGGCAAACTTGCTACCTACGAGGCCAAATTGAGTGTACATTAAGTTTAAGTCGCATATCACACATGCTATTGTCTGACTATAAAACTGTAGCAACATTTTTTTTTAAACAAGTTTTAATCGTTTCTCAACTTCTTGATTTTCTTCTTTTTTTCTAATACAAACTATAACAAAAACAACAACCAAACATAATATAAGATACATCGTTAGCTTATGATTGTGTGATATAGTAGTATTTTGTTCTTTTACAACACCACACTTTATTATAGTCATATAGTTACTTTCTTAAACTTTGACTCGAGCTCAATACCAATTTAATGCCTTGAGTATTATTTTTTCATCTTTCAAGTGAGGGACATTGGCTCATATTTAGAGTAATATGTCTGCTTCCAAGAGTATATAATGCTTTCTCTTGTACACGAAGTAATTAATAAATGTGGTGATGTGTGTACCAATCAATCAATTAATTAATCACTTCACCTTGCTCCATCTGATGGTAGTTGCGCTCTAGTCGAACACACAGAGCCTCCATCCTCTTTCTGGCCAGCATAACACTGGCCAGCATAACACTGATGGTCTTCAAGAAAGCACCAGCGTGAAACAGACTGACGTTGATAATGGAGATTACGTGGTTGGCATCGTCCTTCACCTGGATTGATGTAAACATTCCATAAAATAACCAGATGTGCGCACAGTGTGTACCGGGTGTGCCCAGGCATATCTTAATATCTAAAGTAGTGTTATATTGTGTTAATTTAATAATATGCTCTTTGAGTTATAAAACACAGTTTGTCTTTACATGCATTTAACTCCAACTTGAGAAATATATCATGTGCAGAATTGTTCAGAAATGCATGTAAGCAAAGCCAGAGTTCTTTCAGAGCATATTAAAATCAACTAAGAATAACAATCACTCAAAGTTGCCTTGACTCACATGTTATCATGTTCTTGGACAAGAGATGGCTCCTTCAATTAATTACAAGTATGTTATTGAGTGATATAAGTCAATAATACCTGCACGTGAGCGTAATCTTATTCTCTAGTACAAGAAGACGAACAAACCTTCATCCCTTTTAGAATTATATATCTCATTATTTAAGTTTGTAGTTTTTAAAACTAAACTTTAGTTGTTGATTAAGCTGTATTTTCTTTTATTTGATAATACAAATAATTATCTTTATTTTGGCTTTAAATCTTTAACTCAGACTACCAACATCTCTTCACCAAGCTCTAATATATATATAGTCCTGTGATACTTCGATCCGGGGGGCATCTCGTATTATGCACACCATGATTAAATTGTCTGTGGACATTTATAAGAGGAATCGTCACAATGAATATAATGTTAAATCTAGATAAAACAAAAATATATTTTGTGGGGTTATTGAGAACACATTTTTAATTTTTAATTTAACCCTCCATATACCACGGTATACATTTTTTTCCCCATGAAAAAGGTATGCAGGCAGCAAGGTTCTAATGGAGAATGTTTGTGGAAGAAGTAATTTTGATATTGCTCTCATACTGGATGACTTATTGAAAATGACAGAAAACGCACCCAACTGAATAATTTGATCATTGAATTGAATCAATGAATGACTTTAAAAAATTGCAAATTTTGAGACTAAGAGATGACAGAGAAAATGAGCCCATGCTGTAGGCATTAGCAATATTTTGGTTGCTTAATTTTTATGGGTAAATCTAGGAAATGATAATACAAATTCCATATCAAGTCACAATCATTTCTTGTATACGTATAGGTTTTTGTGTTCCCACGTAATACGTGTATCTTATTTCAGTTTAGTGAAGGGAATGTTTCCTAATTAATAATACGAACTACAGTACAGTTGTTGCATGCAAAAATAATAAGTAACTTATCTAATACATAACAGAAAATTTTTCCCATTTGCTCATAGATGGCAGTAGTATTTTAAAGAGTGTCGTCGTTGTACTGCATATTATATTCTCAAACAATAGCTCTTTTAATTGCGAAGAAACAGCAATGGTTTGAGCGGTTAGTCTGTGTTTATTTGGTGAGTGTTTTGATCTACTGTGTTCTTCCTACCATTGCATTGTTATAATGCCGAACTGGCAATTTTTGTTAGGTGTGTGATAGGTTTATAATGAAAACTATTAGAAAGGAAACTTTTAGCATAAATAAACGTTAATATTTTGGTACATACGAATTGCATAACAACTCATTCGAGCTATGTAATACTCTTACACGAACTGCGAAATAAAAATTAAATTCATAGCTTTGTTCTAAATGGAAAAAGGAGATTATGTTAGACTAAGTTAGGCTAGGTTAGTAGGTTATATTAGGTTAGGGTTAGGTTAGGTTGGAGCTAGGAGTTGAGTGGAATTAATGGTCTTCTCCGCAATTTGTGTACACTGGCTGACAGATACCTATACTTTATTCCGCAATTCAAGTGCACCCTTGTTAGCTGCAACATTGGCAACCAGGACCATAATACCTATGTGCTATATTACCTTCATAATGAATCTGAGGATGGTTCGAACTGAGACACTCATAAATATACCTCTGATGTACCTTTAGTGTGGCGAGAACCACGTAGCCATTTTGATGATTGTTATTTCTGTACGACAAAAATATCAAGAATGTTGAAAAAGATATTCTGCATGGTTCAAAATGTCCAAACATCTTATCTGCAATAAGACCTGCTCTATATAGTGAAGCCCTATCGTTAACCCTTCCACCAAAAGCATGAGATGAAGAAACCGTTATGAAGATAGTGCAGATGAATGTACTGCGAGGTATATTGACGCATCCACTTCTAATGATTTGTACTACCAACCGGGAATAAACGACACGCTTCATTTAATAAAGCAAGAACATTTGAATGACTTAGCTCGTGACCTAAAGTTAACCAAAGATCAAACTAAACTCTTTGGTTCTAGGTTACAGTAATGGATATGACTTGAAGCAGGAGCTAAAATAACATTTTATCGACAACACAGTTAAGTGTATTCCAAGTATTTCACTATAGAGGGATGTACGAGCAAGATATAAATGGTATAGTGAAAATATATGCCATTGGATAGAATCCTAATGAATGGCTCATATTTATTGATGGATCGAAATTAAGTTTGAAAGCAGTTCTGCTGCACGATTGAAATAAATATTTATCAGTCCTTCTAATTCATATAGCTGGTTTTAAAGAAATGTATGAAAGTATGTCGAAGATTCTCATTGCTGAAAAGAACAAAGTAAACTCTTGACATGTGTTTTGTGATATGGGGTTATTGAAATACTTACAGGTCTACAGGGAGGTTTCACAAAGTTTGTTGTTTTGTATATTTTGAGGATAGTAAGGTAACAGAACAGGATTATATTGTTCAACAATGGGAAAAGAGAAGCGAATATTTACGCGGTGTAATTAATGTAAATATTTTCAAACCAGAAAATGCTCTTCTTCTCTATTATTAAAGCCTTAGATAAAATAGGAAGTGAATTCACCTATCTTGCAGACGTTATTCCCAATATTACATATGTTAAACTGACATAAGGAATTTCAATTGGGTCCTAGATATGGATACTTATGAAAGATTATGTATTTGTAACGAAGATATAGGATATTGAACTTACAGATTTGATTTCGTTTAAAACAGCTCTGCTTGTATTTCTTGGAAAGAGGAAAGAAGACCACTGTTATCAATCTCTGGTGGCGACTTTACTACAAATATATACAGATATGGGAGGCCCAATGGCTTTGAAAACTCATTCTCTACATTCAAATTTGTTATTCATGATCATTTTTGAGCTGTGAGTGATTAGCATGGGGAACGCTTTCATCAGAACATTTCCACTATGGAAAATTGTTAACAATGTGTCTGAGACACCTCCATTATGGGAAATTACTTCTGGTTTAATAAGCGGAAATGCAAAATGGATTAAAAAATAAACCGCTATAGCTTTTAAGTTAAGAGAATGTACAAATTACCTTATATGATAAATAAACTGGTAAGATTATTGTTTGGTAATAACATGAAAAGTTAATAACCAAGATTGCATATCAAATGTATAATTGTGTATGGTACTAAACATAAGTAATTCATAAAATAAAATTAATTGAGTAGGCCTACATATTTTTATGTAGACGTGGCACACCAAAATAATGGTATTTTGGGAAAAATAACATCAATTTTTTTAGAGTCATTCACTTATGTTCCAGAGGTATGAAATAAAGGTTTTATGGCTAGTATAATCGTCCTGTCGACGTTTCACCATATATTTGTACAGTCACTTGTTGATGACAGTGTTTCTATTGTCGGGTCATATTCTCGTTTACTTTTAGTAGCTTCCCTTGGTAAGTATTTAAACTAGGCCTGGACCGATGCTGATAACCGATCTAATTTATCATCCGATATTGGCACAATCGGCAAAGGATAATCGGTTTTTATCATGCAGATATTTTACGCCAATAATTCAAAATATATAGATATATTTTAAATTCTTAAGTCATGAAAATATAAATCATAGTTCAATCAAAAATATTTAAATACAATCTCTTGCATGTAAACTCAAATTCTTTTAACTCTGAGTTTGTGAAAAAACATATATTTATAATTCTCCTAAGGTTGTATAAATATATATATTATTTTTTTATTTAGCTCAGTTGCACGAGAAACCTTATCTCAGGACTATTGGGTTTAAACACATGATTAGGAAACCCCTTCTCTTTGCCTGTCTGGTTGCCGTAGCAATATTACATGATACAACAAGAAGCTGGTTGATAATGATTGGGGTAAAACACATAAGAAATGCACTTACACCTGTATTTTATATAATATTGTAATGTAACAAAATTAATAGTTATCCTGAAATAAATAAACTATTTTATGTTATTTGTTTGGTTATTTATGTACTCTGAACTTTAGTCTTATCAAATCCTGCCTGTGGAGCTCCGTTAATTTACATATCTAAGGTAACATAATTTTCTTGAAACAAAGTTAAAATTTTTGTGTTTGTAAACTTTATATTAATATGTATAAACTTTGTTTTGTTAACAAGGTATTGATTATTATACCATAATTTCAATTGAAATTAATAAGTAGCCTTGCTGCTCATAGTTCCATTTTCCTTTTTGTACGTTATCTTAAGATATAGTCACTAAGTGACTGATTAAAATTATAGCAACAAAACAAAAAATTGGAAACTTCTCACCCATAGTCATTCTGTAGTTGAAAACTACATATCTTTATATTTAATTAAAGATATGAATAAACTTCTCACTTCCTCTCCAAGTTAAGTTCAACACTCTTGTGTAAATCTTTTATAGTTCAAAATTGTAATAACTTGCAGCACTGTGTCCCTTTTTGCCTCTTGATTGTGCACTTAAAACATCCCGGCTTTAATACCATTTTTAAATGCGACGCCAATAATAAAACAAAAACTAGTCGTCCCCTTCAATTCTTAAAAACAAAACAAAAGCAACTTTCCAAATACACACCAAAGAGGTGATATAATTTAGAACTAGGAATATTGCTAGAGTAGTGACGTATAGATGAGAAGTTAAAGAAAGCTCAAAGTTATTTTATTTGGGAAGTGAAAATAAATAAATTCAATGTTAGCACAACTGTACGTATATCAACAGAATAAGAGTAAATAGTAGATATTTTGTTACTCTAATTAAATAATTGTAAATATGGTTTATAATTAAAGAGGTTGGTTTTCTTTGTCACACGTTGGATATTTTATATGATAAAAAACAGCAAAGCCAATATTCTAAACAAAATAAACCATTCAAATTTATTTACTTTAAGGCGGATTTCAAATTATGAAGTACTTGATAGATTTATTACTTGATAAATATATTTATTTACCTAACCGTAACTTATTCACACAGCAAAAATAACGAATACGCCCAAGATAACGTATCATTATTGTGATATTGCTTACTTTAGGAGATAGCTGCTCAGAACCACGTTCAGTAATAATGTGCTTTTCTTTTCTTCGTGGTGCGTGACGTCGGCTGCATGCCGAAACACCATTTTACATTTGTTGTAAATAGTTGTTTAGTTATTTTATTATTTAACTGAGAATAATTAATATATTGATAATTTAAATGAAAATTAATAATATAATAAACATCAAAGACAAAACTTTCCACTGCTTGGGAATATTTTTAACTGTACTTCAATAAAAAAATACCTAAAAATGCTTTTTGTGGCGTTTTTTATGTTTTGGTAATTTGTAATTATGTACATTCTTGTTTATTATGACAGTTTTGTAGGCCTAGCAATAAAATTAAATATACATAGCCAACTTTGATGTTTAAGACTTTAATTTAAACTTTTATTCAACAAACCTACTACTATCATACAAAATATAAAAGTGGCAATATCAGATAATTCTTGTTTTTGAATATTGTAACTGTAAACTTTTGTAATATTTAAAAAATGAAAAACTAAATCGGTATCGGCTACAGGTAATATCGGCAGCAAAATATCGGCATCGACAATATCTACAAAAGGGCTTATCGGCCCAGCCCTAATTTAAACTTTTTAATCCCAAACATTGTTAAAATTGTTACTATCCCATAAACTATGACCTTTAGATTATGAATGTGAGGTCCTTAACAAATTAGGGGAATGGGTGTTTGTTTGCCTGTTTGGTGGTTCAAATTCCTCATAAAGGGTTATTGAAAAAATATGTTTGTATTCCCCTTTAATTATTATGCTAGTAGTTTATTTTAGTCACGTATAAAATGTATAAGTCTTATAATAGCATTTATGTTTCAAAACCCCTAGAACCCGCTCTCATTGTCCCCTGTTCAAAAAATATCGTGACTACCCTGATGTATGCAGTCACAAATAAAGTGTTGGTTTGAATATTGTTTGATTTTCTTACCTGATATATTCGAATTGAGGTGAGCACAAAATACACTCCGTACAAAAGGAATATTAGGAGACTATAACCGTAGTAAAGACGTGAGGAGGTGGCGACTCTCCAGCCACCACCAAACTTCAAGGTCATGATACTCGTTCCCAACCATTTGTTATTAATTTCTTTTGTTTTCTGATTTTCCATTATACTTGGACCAAAATTATCGTTGTCAAATGCGGGCCACTGAGAAAAAAGCAATAACAGAAAGTCATGTTAAGAATCGGAGCTACTCCACGGATAACATGTAACTTTGGTGGTAGTCGGGGAGCTTGGTATAGTTGTGTGTGGATTTAGATGTGCTCGAGTTTTCTCGTTTGTAACTTTATTAGGTACATTATAGCATAAAAAAATTGGTCGGTCACATGATTCAAATCAGGCTCTAGTTTGCACAGGGCCACCGTCTTGTTTTTCCGATTTACCATTGTAGGTATTTTGAAGGGGATGATAATATAGGTATGTGAGGTATAATTTTATATGTTTTGGGTATGTCCAGTTCTCTGGTGATACTGAAAATTGATTTAGCCAAGATATTGTTGGGCATTTATGGTCCACTAACTGAAACTTCCCTCAGCCGTAAAAGAAGAACCCCAGAGATTGTACGTCAATACCTTTAGCTGAATTGTGTGTGATAGGTAGGCTAACTGCTGACAACACAAGGTTGACTGGAAGTAATACAGCATTTGTGAAGACGAAAGAGCCCAAGGCTTTTTAGATGCAACATCATTTTTTTAAGATGAGGTATTTAACAGAACCTGTACATTACCTGATATTACGAGTGTATATGGAACTGATGTAATGTGCCACATTGCGTGTGTATAAATATACTTGATAAAGTATAAGAGATCGAAGTTGATAGGTTAATTGATGTTATTGATATAGATTATACAGAATTTGTGAAAACACTCGACTTCAGCAAAAAAATATATCAGTTAACAGATGTTCTTAGCGAGTTGGTGGGACGTTATTCTGAAAACAATATAAATAATAGAACAATGAAATACATCTTAATGCAGTACTTGGGAGACAGCACTCGATTTTTGTATCCAAAGGAGAGATCACTCTCACAATTGGTTTATTCTGCTGTTGTCAATGAATTGTCGATGACAAACCAAATAAGGTCATTTGTTGGTGTGAGGAAATGAATTGACGTCCTTCGTAGTGAATGCATCGACTATTACTTTTCTATAGATGACAAATTTTGTGAACAGAAGTCACAATTTCAATATGAACAATCACATCTACCCAACTGGCAAATATTATTTTAACATATGTTTCCATTCTCAATTTCAATATGAACAATCACATCTACCCAACTGGAAAATATTATTTTAACATATGTTTCCATTCTCAATTTCAATATGAACAATCACATCCATCCAACTGGCAAAGATTCTTTTAACATAAATTTCCATTCTCAATTTCAATATGAGCAATCACGTCCATCCAACTGGCAAATATTCTTTTAACATATGTTTACATTCTCAATTTCAATATGAACAATCACGTCCACCCAACTGGCAAATATTCTTTAAACATAAATTTCCATTCTCAATTTCAATATGAACAATCACGTCCACCCAACTGGCAAAGATTCTTTTAACATATGTTTACATTCTCAATTTCAATATGAACAATAACATCCACCCAACTGGCAAAGATTCTTTTAACATATGTTTCCATTCTCAATTTCAATATGAACAATCACATCCACCCAACTGGCAAATATTCTTTTAACATAGGTTTCCATTCTCAATTTCAATATGAACAATCATATCCACTCAACTGGCAAAGATTCTTTTAACATATGTTTCCATTCTCAATTTCAATATTAACAATAACATCCACCCAACTGGCAAAGATTCTTTTAACATAAGTTTCCATTCTCAATTTCAATATGAACAATCACATCCCCCCAACTGGCAAAGATTCTTTTAACATATGCTTCCATTCTCAATTTCAATATGAACAATCACGTCCAATCAACTGGCAAAGATTCTTTTAACATATGTTTCCATTCTCAATTTCAATATGAGCAATCACGTCCATCCAACTGGCAAAGTTTCTTTTAACATATGTTTACATTCTCAATTTCAATATGAACAAATCACGTCCACCCAACTGGCAAAGATTCTTTTAATATAAGTTTCCATTCTCAATTTCAAAATGAACAATCACGTCCAATCAACTGGCAAAGAATCTTTTAACATATGTTTCCATTCTCAATTTCAATATGAACAATCACGTCCACCAAACTGGCAAATACATATGTTTCCATTCTCAATTTCAATATGAACAATCACATCCACCCAACTGGCAAAGATTCTTTTAACATAGGTTTCCATTCTCAATTTCAATATGAGCAATCACATCCACCCAACTGGCAAAGATTCTTTTAACATAGGTTTCCATTCTCAATTTCAATATGAACAATCACGTCCAATCAACTGGCAAAGATTCTTTTAACATATGTTTCCATTCTCAATTTCAATATGAACAATCACGTCCACCCAACTGGCAAAAATTCTTTTGACATATGTTTCCATTCTCAATTTAAATATGAACATTCATGTCTAATCAACTGGCAAGGATTCTTTTAACATATGTTTCCATTCTATCAGGTTCTGTACATGTTCGTCGTAAATGTAGTTTATTTTTGGAAATGGTGTATTACCTTGTGCATAAAGAGCATAAAAAGACACAAATCCAAAGTAGAATATCCCAGAAAGTTAATCAAACATGAAGGTCAAAGGAGTTAATTACAACATTTAATCGTCTAGGCATACTGCAGTTATGACGAAGTGCAGAGAAAAGATCAAATGTTGGCTAAAAGAACCATAGCTATTTGTGAGGACTACCGAGTACCAATTCCTTCAGAAATAAATTAGGAAAAAAAATCATATACAAATAGGGTCTAGACTCCAGAGCAGAACTCAGAAACCTGCAGCCCACAGGCCGCATGCGGCTCTTTGACCCATTTTTGCTGCTCGTCTCTACAAGGTTCAATAAATGTGAATTTTTAAACAAAAATACACATTTTTGTAAACAGAAAAAATCCGCTCAACTGGTTCTATATATTCCACCAACAACAATATAATGACTAAAGGACTTAACCATCGACAATTCCAAGAATTTTTGCGTGAAGTAGATTGCCAATATTCTGACCTTTTTCCGCATAGAAAGTGCGTTGGTTTTCAAGAGGTGAGGTGCTTAATTGAAATAAAAACGTTTTTAAACGATAAAGGCCTACATTAACCCGAATTGTCGGAAGATATTTGGCTTAAGATATTTTATTTTATGGTAGAAACACGCACACGTAAACAACTTCAATATGAAGCTACAAGGACAAGAAAAAAAAAAGATTTTCTCTTTTGGAAGAAGTTAATTCTTTTGTTCCACATTAACTTGAAAAGGAAAAACCTCACTCATTTCACGCAACTGAATAAACATCAAGAGAACACACATTATGTCATTGATTACGAATTTTTCGCAAATGCAGTCAAACAAATGAGTGACTCATTCAAAAAAACAAGTTGGGGAGGCCAGAGATTATAAAGCTACTCTGTCGTTTTTAATACGTTTATTGGAATCACAAGTAGATAATCTTAATTTTTCAACATTTGCTAGAATTGTAAGCTAAACTGATTTTGAGCTCCAGTTATTGTATCTCAAATCTAAAAAGTTGCAGAGTAACAAATTTAAGACCCTCGATGCAACACTGGAAAGTCTTGAAAGACCTGAAAGACTGTTATCTGCTCAACATAGATGATCTGAATTATCAAGATTACAACAGCGGGATAAAGTAATATTCGACACTTGGAACAACCTGCCAAAGTCGTACTGCCTGTTAAAAATATACTCACTGGGAGTTTTAATAATATTTGGATCAACACTTATTGTGAGAAAACATTCTCCAATATGAACTTGATTAAAAATAAACTAAGGAGCAGACTTCGCGACGAGAGTCTTGAAACGTGCCTAGAACTAGAAATTACTAGCTACGCACCAGGTATTACTCAGTTATGTAACGAAATGCAGAGTCAGATTTCACATTAATTTGTTTGGCTGTGTCACAAAAATTCAAAGCTAGAGCTAAAAATAAAATCAAGTACGTACGTACAGTACCTACCTAGTATAAAAATTCAAATGAAAGCTGTTTGTGCATGATTAAGCTTAAATAAACGTGATTTATTCTATAGCAAATGCATGTTTTAATAACACTTATCAATCATATAAGTAAAATGTATGAGTAACTCTTTGAGTGTCACAAATTTTCAAAAATGCAAAAATGTGGCTTTTTTCCTGAATAAGGTTACCGACCCCTGATATAGAAGAATCCAATTTTCAATAACTTGCTAAAAGATTACCACCTCAAGTAGTTTTTAGAGGACTATAATTTTCAAAAATTTCCAGGTGAGAACCAAGGTAGTAACATTTTGGGAAAGCGCATCCAAGCACCTATTTTTTTAAATTTACTTATTCCCTCCCTCCCCCTTTTATACAATACAAATAGAGCTCTACGAACACTGGAGAATATATTTACCAATGAAATAAAAATAGAGTATAACTTTTTAAAAACTACTGGATTTACTTTCCTGTATTAATACGCAAAATAGGATGTTTTTTTTTATCTAGGCGTGGTGATTAGAACATTGTATGATTTATTATTAAAATATTGTTAAAATAGGCTTTTGGTTTTCTGAATAGAAAAATAATTAATTATCATGTATTTAAGTTCAAAATATCCTTGTAAGGCTAACTAGTACTGTGATTGGTAGATTAACCTTACGCTTTGAGAGCTTTTGGCATACAACATTTAGTTTGTGTCCAGTGTATACATCAGTAGCGTAATCAGTATTTACAGTTTGAGATGGCTTGACCACCTAATGAAAGCACTCATAGGCCGTGAAGGGTAGTTTAGGGGAGATGGAATACTGTAAAAAATCTTTACATGCTAGTCTCCGTGCCAGTTACTAAATTATTAGTTTATATTGGATTTGAAATATCTCATGTTGCCCTTCATACCATGTTCTTATTGTACTGTACGTCTTCTAGGGTCAACCAGGGTTTAATTTTTCCCGAGTTGAGCACTCCCACTCCCCCTACGTTTTCAAAGAAATTCCAGAGCCCCCACATAAGAAAAAGAAAAGGAAAAAAAATCAATATAAGTGAAACCAAATAATATAAATTATTGTAGAAAAATATTGAAATAAAGAGTTTCAAAGTTTACCAAAGGACCAAAGGGGGGAAAAAATACTTTAAAAAAAAGTGAAAGAAGCTTCACCACGGTTCACTAAGTTTATCCACCAGAAGTGGTTTATTTTAATTGCTACGTAGCCAGAAGCTAAGCGCTAGTTTTTGTGTTCGTTTACTTAGTTAGGTTTTTTCACCTAGCTTTACAACATTTTCTGGCTTACCAGGAATGTTTTTTCTTGTAGCTTAGGTAGTTCCATGCAATAAAAATTATTGTAATAGACAAATATTCTTATCTAGGGGGCGTTCAAGTATTATACGTAAGGACCTTAAGACAGAGAGAGACATACAAGAATTAAATTATCAGTTTAATACCGTAAATTTAAATTCATTATGAAACAATGTTTATTCTGAATTATTTCATACCATTATTTACACCTCTATGTTAATAATTACCAGCAAATTATAAATTGCATATACAATAAATAAATTTCCTGTCAGCTGATAAAAAAATAAGTTGACAAATATTACGTAAGAAAAGGGGTCGGGGGGGGGGG